>PVJS01005078.1:0-18309 GCA_004027185.1 Glis glis
AGGGGGAGAGAGAGAGAGAGAGAGAGAGAGAGAGAGAGAGAGAGAGCGCTGAGGCTGGCTGCGAACCCGGATCCTCCGGTCTCCGCCTCCCAAAGTACTGGGATTACAAGCGTGCGCCACCATGCCCGGCTATACCATACTATGTTCTATTTCCATTTTCCTGCAAATGACATAATTTTGTTCTTCTTTATGGCTAAGTAAAATTCCAATGTGTGTATCTACCACCTTTTTTTTTTCTGTCCATTCATCTGTTGATGGACACCTAGGCTGGTGAGGGAACTACTTGTCTTTTGTTCACTCTTCATAGGCTCTACTTTACATGTTCATACTAGGAGGTTGTGGAATACTCATTGAAAAAAGATCAATGACTGTGGGTTCAGTATTGCTCTGTTTTAGTTGGGAAGAAAAATAATCGAAAGTAAACTGATCGGATCTGGGAAGAGGCTCGGTCAAACTGAAGCAGTGCACTTTCATTGAGCACCTGCTCTTGCCAACTCTAATCTAGGGGCTGACGATGCAATGACAGATAAGGAAACCTGGATATGTAAATAGATCTAGAGACGAACATGTGGCATCTCACAACAAATCTACTGTTGGGCATAGTGTCCCCCGGCTTCAACAACTCAAGGTAAGAGTCACGATTGATGAAAGTACTGGGTAAAGATGCTAATCACTGTCTTCACTTGGTGAGTGGAGATAACTTCCCAATTTCCTTGGTAAAATACCAAACTGAGCCTTAAATCTGTGGAAACTGTACATTATAGATTCTAGTAAATTTGTAGATAGACTTGCCCAAAAGGGAAGTCTACCCACAGAGAGGACAGGAGAAACCCAAGCCAAGACTGGAGATCCAGGACTCAACATCAGAATTTTTGCGTATAACAAGTAATGCCATTAACCCAACACAAGAAGGAGACATGATTATAGGCAGTAACGTGGCCATAATTAAGTCCAGCTTTACAACTTCTGAAGTCACTTCCTTTTGATATTATACTTTTTTGCTCCAAATTTTTATCATTATTTCTAGATAATTCCCTCATTATTCACAAGTTATACATTGCTTCGACCTGTGATCCACATGTATGTGTCTCTGCCCAAAACTGAAAATGATCTCTGTACACTTCTATGAATGGGCAGGTGAGAGAGGATAGAAGAATTAAGAGGGAACAGTGAAAAGAAAACTGTGATCAATGTAGCAACGGAGGTTACCGAGTAGATGACTGCTCCCAGACGTCTCAGTTTAAATCCGGAGCATGTCCAATTGGAAGCAAGAAACTTTGGACAGCACTGCCCTGCAAGTTTGCCAATCTGATATATACTGTGTCAGAAGGAGGGCTTTGTGATTAGGGATGTAATCAACTCGGGGAATCAAAAATATTTTTAGAATCCTGTAGAGAAATCAGCCCAGAGGAAGTCATGGAGAGAAACAGGACATTGGAAGCTCTGATGATCTGTCAAACATCCAGTACTGGATGAAAGTGTACTATGCCTCTACTCTTAAAAGGCACCTGCCTGGTTAGGCAAGGAGAAAAGTAGAATGTGTTACCCCGTGAAGGAGAGGATTTTCCTTGGGAGGTGATCTCTGAAATTCTGCCAGTGTCAGACTGAAAAGTGAACTTTTCTGAATGAGGTGAGCTTCCGGGCTCTCAGGATATTGGTCCATCCTTACCATACTTGTGCTTCAAAGTTTCTCTATTATGGCTCTAGTCTCTCAATTTGTCTCCTTGACTTTATGAGCCCACACTGCATCCCTTTAGACATTTCTTTCTGAACCCAGAGTCTTGAAACGCTCCGCTTGCTAGTACTCTGATTCGAGTCTGTTTACAGGTACTGAGAGAGAAGAGTTGACTTTAAACAGGGTTGAATGAACATCTGGGCATTTTATTTCAACATGAACTTAGATGGAAATGGAAAACATTAATTGAATCTTCAGGTGACTCAAAACTAGGAGTGATAGTTACTGTCCCACAATCAAGAATCAAAAAGCTCCTGAAGAGCAAGAAAGAAAACTTGAAACTAACAGAGAGAAATGTGAAGTCTTGAACTTAAACTTTGAAAAAAAATTCCTGCAGAACTTGTCACTTTATGCTAAAAAAAAGTCTGGATGTTTAATTGTCCCCTAGTTATGACTGGCAAGAGAATATGAAGAAATCTCTCAGAACTTTTGGCTACATTATGAATACAGATCATACAAAGCCATCAAAGGAGCTTCCTGTATCCATTTAGCTCAGATCACATCTCCATATTCACGCTTGATTCTACAAGAAGAATTGAGGAATAAGTTGTCCATGGAAGACAGTGGGCAGCATCCAGAAGTGCCCTGAAAACAAGGTCAGGGATAGTGCAGGGATGTGCAGGCATACATCAGGAAAGAGAAGACTTAGGGGAAATGTGAAGGTTGTTTGTAAATATTAAAAGAAATATCAAGTGAAAGAAGGATGAGACATTCTGGGTGGTTGTAAAGGACAAGTGTAGGATGCTTAGAAGTTACGGAGGAGCAAAATTCAGTTTAGTAGTCAATTCAATAAAAGTTTGATTACCCATCATATTCTGAGCTTTGGAAATACAAAGCTAAATAGGGCTGAACCTCTGTTTCCTAGCTTATAATTTAGAGAGAGGGAATGAGATGAAGTTAACTATTCATTATGATAAGTGGTAGAAAGAAAGAAATGGCCAAGGCAGGGAACACTTCGGGTAGGAGCGGTTGCTTGAGCAGAATCTTTAAAACATGAATACCTAGCTGGGCATGGTGGCACACACCTGTAATCCCAGTACTTGGGCGCCTGAGACAGCAGGATCACAGGTTCAAGGATAGCCTCAGCAACCTAGAGAGACTCTCAGCAACCTAGAGAGAGATCCTGTTTCCAAACAAACAAACATAAAAGGCTGGGGTGGTGATGGTGGTGGTGTAACTCAGAGGTAGAATGGCCCTGAGTTCAATCCTTAGTAACACACACACACACACACACACACACACACACACGAATACCTACTTATAGAAGGATGAAATCTAGAGTAGGGGAGGTGCATCTAGATGTGGGAATGTGAGTTACAAAGGTAGCAGTGAAAAGCCAGAAGAAGACGACAGTAATGGTGGGAGATTTGAGAGGTAGAATGAATAAGACTCAGTGGCAGATGGGGTGTGTTAAGTTGGATGAAAGAGGAATAAACCCAGGATGATCCCCAAGACTCATGCTTGAGTACTCATATGACTGACAGTACCATTAACAAAAAGAGGCAATATGATGGTCAGAGGTGTGTTAGTCAGCTTTTCATTGCTGTGACAAAATACCTAAGAAAAACAATTTCGAGTAGGAAGTATTTATTTTGGCTCATGGTTTCAGAGGTTTCAGTCTGTGGTCAGCTAGCTCTGTTGTTCTGGGCCCAAGGTAAGGCAGAACATCATGGTGGAAGGGTGTGGTGGAGGAGAGTGGTTCAACTCATGGCAGCTGGGAGACAGACAGAAAGAGCAAGGAAGGGGCCATGGACAAGATATCCCCTTCCAGATGCATCCCAGTGATCCACTTCCTTCTAGTAGGCTCCACCTCCTACGGTTTCCATCACCTCCCAATAATGACCTCAACTTATGAACCCATCAATGGATTAACCCACTGATGAGGTCGGAACCCTCATGGTCCAATCAGCTTCCCAAAGATCCTCACCTCTGAACACTGAGGCATTGGGGACTAAGTCTTCAACACAGGAGTTTTTGGAGGACATTTCATATTCAAACCATAACAAGGGGTGTGCAGGGAGAAGAGGAGAAGACAGAGAATCCAGTGATGGGTAAACAGCTTGTGGTAGCTCAGCAGCATCTTCACAAAGATGTAGAATGAGGAGGTGGAAATCAGAAAAATGGTCAAGGCCAGAGAGAGATGTAGATTTAGGGATCATTAATGTATAAATGGCAAAGTCTTAATCTGGTTAATAGTCGAGAAGATATTATCAGATAAGAAGAAGGACTAGAATAAAATCATGATGAAGTCAATAGTTTAGGTCAGGCAGAAAGTGAGTTATGTCAGGTCCTAAGCATAAACATGGTGCTATTCTGGAAAATCAATGATAATAAATGTCTGAACTTGGAGGTGTTAGTTTTTATGACCTCTGAGGTCATTAACCTCCTATGTTTCTGTGACTTTGAAGGAGCTGAAGGTTGAGATCGATTCTCATAGAATTTTATAGCTGGGATCCTTTTACTGTGTTCTTGTTTCTCACTTTCTTATGTCTCCAATCTCCACACATTTTAATATGTGTTTCAAGGTAGCTGTCTCTGAAATGTCTCTGCCTCTCTGGGATGCTCTCTCCAGATCAAGAGCAGTGTGTTTGGATTAGTCTGTACTGGATGAACCCTCTGGCCCTTTAAATTGCTGGTGTTCTCATCAGCAGTATCTGTAAAATACATGATTTTCAGGCAACTAAAAAGCAGAGAGCTTCTCTGAATGGTTATGTAGTGTGGTATCATTTGAAAGACAATGCAAGTCCAATTTGTGCTTATAACTCAGTAATTAACACAGAAGACTAGTTCTATTCCAGTGTAGTAGAAAGAAGGCAGAGTTTGAATTAGTATTTGGACTCCAAATATCACTTTATTACATTCTAAAACTTCATCTGTAAAATGGGAATGTTATGCAGCTCATGGGGCTGTCCTGCTAATGAAATAAAATGATGAAGAAAAAAATACTTGGAATAATGCATTACACTTAAAGACTCACCTCTGAGTGGTAATTAATATTTTTTTGGAAAAACATATTTTCATCTTCCCTCACTGTGTGCAAAAATCTTTATCTAGCCTTCAGAGATATACCTATTACATCAGTCCACAAGGATAAAAGACTTTAAAGAAAAAAGAAAACATTGTGGTTTTTCAAAGGATTTTCATGGCACTGATAAATGGGTCTTTTGTCCAATATAGATTTCCTTGATCACTTCAATGCTCATTATAGAAGCACCTCTGTTCTATTCCCTTTTGCAGTTTTGTTCCTACAACAAAGAAAATCAAAGCACCTAAGTTCAATGCAATGCAGTACAACTCTGATCTAACTACACTGAAACAAAGAGTCCGAACCAAGGGGACGGTCTGCAGTTGCTCCCCTCGCTCTGCTCTGCCCAGTGAGTGCTGTTATCGCTCAGGCCACGTGTGCAGCAGCATCGAAGGGTGCAGAATCCAATGAATTGGGAACTTTGCCTCTCATCAGCTTCTTTGCAGATGGACAGACCCATGACACTACCCTCAGAGACCTTGTCTGGTTTTACGCAGACACAATAAACAGTACAATGGAAGTCAGCAAGCCCTGAAAGATATGTCGGCTCCAACAACTCATATACTCCTGGGAAATGAAATCTATTTTTATTATTGTCTTAAGAGGGGAAACTTTGTAAGACAACGGGTTAAATTCTGCACTGGATGTAGGATAGTAAATAAGTTTGCATATTACTGCTTCCATAGACAAAGTTTTATCCCTGGAGGGAAGAAACTAAAAAGCACTGTATCAGTAATAAAAATAAAATAATAACCACCACTACTACAATCATACTACTAATGTGCTTTCATTCAACCAACAGGCAATCACCACACTGCACATGAGATTACTGTATGAGGCAGCACTGGGGATAGAAAGACTGAAAATAAAAAAGTACAAATATGTACTTTGGGAGGCGGAGACCGGAGGATCCGGGTTTGCGGCCAGCCTCAGCTCTTTCTCTTTCTCTCTCTCTGTCTCTCTCTGTCTCTCTCTCTCTCCCTTTCTCTCTCTCTGTCTCTCTCTCTCTCTCTCTCCTTAGTGAGGCCCTCCACAACTTCATGAGACCTGGTTTCAAAATAAAGTATAAAAAATAGGGCCGGGGGCGTAGCGCAGAGGTAGAACGCCCCTGGGTTCAATCCCCGGTACCTCAAAAAAAAAGTACAAATATATATATATATATATATATATATATATATATATATATAAACAAGCACACCAAAGTTATACACACATGCATACACAAACAGAAGAGGGAGAAATAATTACTGGCTGGGATGACCAGGAAAGGCTTCACACAGGACGCAGCAATGGAATGCAGTGAGGAACTATTTTGGAAATAGAATATGGGAAGAGATAGGGTATGAAGGTCACAAAAAAGGAGAAAAGGAATGGCTGAGAGAGAAAATGGCAAGCTGTCTCATGCGCCCACCACCCCGGCTTCCCATAGTGGGATCGCAGGACACAGGGCCAGGAGAACGTGGTGGGAGCCTGTGGAGGGTCTCGATTGCCAGGTTGAGGAGCTGTGACTCTCTTCTGTGGTACAGTGTAGAATCCATGGGAAGCCATCTGCTCTCAAATAGGAATTAACACAGAATCAAAGAATGAACGCGGGGTAGTGAAGCTGCCCTAAGTCCTTTTTTTTATTTTTTGACAGAGGATCCATATGTATGTTTAAAGAAACAAAAAATAGTCATAAGAAACAGAAAAATCATGGCATTGTACAGAATGGATTAGAATGAGAAGAGGAAAGAAAATGAAGCAGGGACAGCCGATGGGAAGCAGGTGGGAAGATGGGAGTTCTTGGTGCTGGAATTATTTGGATATATAGACTTTGGAGTTGTCTCTATGATAGCCATGGCTATGTTGCCCTGATCCATCTATCTCTGCTCACTATAATCCAATGGCACACGTTTGCACAGCGACACTCTATCATCCCCAGGAAAAAGCAAGCTGACTGGCTATCTGGGCTGGAGTTCAGGCTGAGGTCTTCACATCAGGTTCCGAGTGCTCCGGTGATCTGGACCGCTGGAGATCAGGTCTAAAATGATGGAGTAAAAAAGAGTGAGGGTGAGCCGGGCGTGGTGGCGCACGCTTGTAATCCCAGTACTTGGGAGGCGGAGACTGGAGGATCTGGGTTCGCGGCCAGCCCCAACTTCGTGAGACCCAGTTTCAAAATAAAGGATAAAAAATAGGGCCGGGGGTGTAGCTCAGAGGTAGAATACTCCTGGGTTCAATCCCTGGTACCGCAAAAAAAAAGAAAAAAAAGAAAAAAATAATAAAAGAGTGAGGGTGGAGATTTTAGTAATAGGTCTTAGTTAATTTAGGAAGAAAGGATCCCAGAACTTCATCAGTCTTTTAAAAATATCTGTCCTTTAAGCTGGGCCTGGTGGTGCCTGTCTGTAATCCCAGTACTTCAGAGGCTGAGATAGGAGGATTGCAGGTTTGAGCCAGCCTCAGCAATTTAGGGAGGCCCTCAGCAATTTAGGAAGACCCTGTTTCAAAATAAAAAAATTAGCCGGGTGTGGTGGTGCATGCATGCTTGTAATCCCAGTACTTGGGAGGCTGAGACCGGAGGATCTGGGTTTGTGGCTGGCCTCAGCTACTTAGTGAGGCCCTCCACAATTTAGTGAGACCCTGTTTCAAAATAAAGAATAAAAAAATAAGGCTAGGGGTGTAGCTCAGAGGCAGAATGCCCCTGGGTTCAATCCCCAGTACTGCAAAATAAATAAATAAATAAATAAATAAATGCATAAATAAATAAATAAATAAATGAATGAATAAATAAAATAAAAAGGGCTGGGGGTGTAGCTGGGAAGTAGAATGCACCTGGGTTCAATCCTTAATACCAAAACAATGACAACAATAAATCCCCCAAATCCGTCCTTTAAAAAAAGAGTTAATGGCATGAGATAAAAGTATTATTTTTCAACTTTTTGGCTGTCGGTGTTTTGGAATGGAATGATGCTCTGTTTTTTCTGTCTCATCTCTTAATTGATATGCCACACAGGTGTCCAACTGTTCCTGAATTTTGCTTGTTCGTTTGTACACCTTTTCAGAAGATTATCAAAGCGCGATGAGGGGTTCTAGGCATCCGGAAATGAATCAGCTAATTAAATTAATTTTATCTTGGTATGTTGCTTAGTCCAATTAAGTTACTAAGGCAATCACATCAGAATAAATCAAGCATATTGTTACATAATTCTTTTTAATAAACAGAGTTATAATTATATGAAGGCAATTCTGAGGATACCATATGCCACAAAGCAGGGAACCTAATTTATTTCATTGATTTGGAGAGACAAACTCACTCATGTGTAATAACTTTTATCATCCAAAATTTTAATTCTTATTGCATATAAAGTTTACAGTCTCTTGCTTGCTTTATAGATCACGGAAAGAATTAGTTTTCAGTAGGGCTTGAGGGAAAAAGGGGGGTATGTTTTAATCTGAAACAATGTGCATGAAGCCATGCTGTAAATTTTGCTAAAGCAATATTGGATTGCTCTGTATTTTCAAAAGCCAATACAACTAGAGATGTAAGTGGGGGTTGAATGGAAAAAATGTGCCTTGAAATAGATCCTTAAAGGAAGAGCCATGTTGGGACAATCCCCTGACTTCCCACCTCCTCCTCCACATTTTCCTGGCAAATAATAGGTGTTATATCAACTCTTGGTGGAAATGATATATTTTAAAATAGAGTTGGGCAGAAATTCCAGTTAAGGAGTCTGAGAAAGGGAATGAAAACACCTTTGACTTGATTTTCCATGGATGCCGTTGACTTTTCAGATCTTTTGTGGATGGAATGAATGAAGCCTGTGGGGGGGGCAGTCCATGGTAGAATGATGCTCAGAGGTAGTTATCATCTCTGGTCAAGATGTGCTGGCAGGGACATGGACACTGCTAGACCAAGAGACAGAGAGCCTGCACGGCCTCACACACAATCATTCATTCAGTCACTCCATCACAAGGGGATGAATTCGGAAATGATGGTGGAAGAATGTGAGGCCAAAGTCCCTGAGAGATATCTTGGCTTGCATTCTCTTTGAAGTGTTTTTAGAGGATGCTAGAAAAACAAGAATTCAGTCCTCACTTTTTTTCTCATATTTCTCACTAAGAAAGTGCTGAAGTTGTTTGATCCAAAAATCTCAGTGATTTCAGTAAGACATACACAAACAAACTGATTTTTCAATTGGGGATGGTACCTCTTGTTTAACTCATTTCCCTGTCTGCAGAAGACATACCATTCATAAGCCCTAATATAAAATAACCTAGAGACAAATGTTTGAATTTAACTAGGGAAACTACTAAAGCAGAAAAAGTAGCAAAAGTTAGTAGGTTGCCTACTTTCTATAGTGGTTATGTCTAATCCTATCATGGATTGTTGCTAGCAACAACTGGTATCACCTACATTTTCTTCCATTTCCTTCTTGTCCTTACATAACTAACTAGAGGTGGAACAGATAAAAGTAGAGGATTCCCAAAGCATAGAAAGACCCACATTACATTTGTTTTGAGTATTAATAGGGAGACTGTTACCATGATAAGATGCTCTCTTGCTAATTCATGGTTACACCTTCCACAAGATCAAGCCTGCTGGTCCCTATTGCAAAGTCAATCACATGCTATCATTAGCCCACAATTCCAGCCAACTGTAAGCATTAAAATGACAGAGCTCAGCACAAAATTTGTCTCAAACTGAATGAATTCATTACCAAGGTATGAATCCCAGGAATAATGAGTCTTGGGTTTAGAATCCAGATTGTTCTATTGATCCTCAATAGCTCCAGATCTGGGTGTCTGGAGACAGTCTCATAAGTGAGATGCCTCTGAACGAACACTTGACTCTATCTTCAAGGCACTTGGCTGGAACCATGAAGGAGGTGAGGGATTTGGAACCTACATGAATTCAAATAAGAGGAATCCTGAGATTCCAGTATGCTCTGTAACAGAGCATACTGGAAAAAACCAGAGTGCTTTTGAATAAAGAAGACATGAGTTTGGGTCTTAGGGAAACATGATCAGAATTGTATTTCTGATAGAAATTTTCTCACTAACATTTCTGCTGAATATTCATTTCAAAAACCCTGGTATGATTATAAAGTCAGATAAGAGATTAAATATTTCCTTCTAAGGTTCCCAGAAATACCACCAGTGTCCAGTGAGGCAAGTGAATTCCATAAGTATGACTGTAACATTAGAGAGACAAATAGATCAGCAATGCAAGTCTCTTACTTTGCTAAATCTGCACCCACTTCTAGGAAGCAGACATCTGCCTGAGCTGTTGGGTCCAGCACAAGTTGACTTTACTTGATTAACCCAATACACACAATGCAGTTTTACTCAGCCATAAAGAAGAACAAAATTATGCCATTTGAAAATGGATAGAACTAGAGAGCATTATGCTAAAGAGATAAGCCAGACTCAGAATGAATGTGTCACTATCTATGTGTGTGTGTGTGTGTGTGTGTGTGTGTGTGTATGTTTATGTCACTATATATGTATAATTTTATTGGTGCATTGTAGTCTCACATCTTAATGTAGTTCAGAGTGATAGCGACATTCATGCACACAGAACTTGGTGAGCTTACTCCTGGCTTCCCCCTCATTCCCTCCCTTTCCCCATACAGGATATTGAGATTGGAATTGGCATTCTCACATATGTACATAACGTCCATAGAAGTGTTTCCTTCATTAATGATCCTTCCTGCCCTCTCCTAGACCCCCTCCATCGCTGTACTGACATTTCTCCTCAATTATCTAAAGTCCCTCTTGTATCCCGATTACTCCCTAGCCTCTGCATATGAGAGAAAACATATAATCCTTCATTTTCTGTGACTGGCTAATCTCAATTAACATAATGTTCTCCAGGTCCATCTATTTTCCTGCAAATGATATAATTTTATTCTTGTTTATTGGTGAGTAGAATTCCATTGTGTGTGTATCCCATTAATTTTGTGATCCATTCATCTGTTTATGGACACCTAGGTTGGTTCCATAATTTGGCTATTGTGAATTGTGCTGTTATAAACATAGATATGCATGTATCACTATAATATTCTCTGAATGTGTCACTTTGAATCTCACTGTGATGTATAATTACAAGGCATCAATAAAATTAAAAAAAAACAAAAGTAATAATCAGTTGAAGTCCTAGCTGAAGTTTTGCAAGGTCAATGAAATGTTTTTTAAACTCAAGGTTCAACAAGTATCTCAGAAATTCAGAGACTGACCTTGAAAACAATGGATTACACCATAAGAGATATGGTAGTGATTAAAAATAACAAATATTGATTGATCTTGTATATGGCAACCACAAATGGTAATAATATTTTTATCATGCATTTTCACTTCTCTATCCATGTGTACTGACATAATTTAATGAGATAATTTCTTATGTGTGGGCAAATCCCCTCTGGTAAGCATCTGTAACTCACATTAAAAAATATGCAAAAGGAAGGAATCTGAAATGTATCTTTTATTTTTTCCTTTTTTGTGGTACTGGGAATTAAACCTAGGGGCATTCTACCTCTGAGCTACATCCTCAGCCCTTTTTATTTTTTATTTTGAAACAGAGTCTCACTAAGTTGCTGAGGGCCTAGCTAAGTTGCTAGAGCTGGCCTTCATCTTGCAATCCTCCTGTCTCAGCCTCCCAAGTACTGGTATTAAAGGTTCGTGCTACCAACAAAATATATTTCTATAGAGTTATGATAGTGTCTAAGTAGTTCTTTTGACTGGTTTTGGCAAAGGCAGTTAGATAAAGTTACACAATACAAGGAGAAATAAATTTACATATGCAATGAGGTACCTGAGGTATCTCCTTAAAGTCACAGTCCTCTGGACAGTTTTTTGGCTGAGACTAATGTCCATCAACTGGTGAATGGGTCAAGACAATGTAGTATATCCATACAATGAAATGCTACACAATGATAAAAAGGAAGGAAGTAGAGACATACACTACAACATGGATGGACCTTGGAAATATTATGATATTTAAAAGAAGGAAATAAATAAAAACCCATATTGCATAATTCCATTTCTTTTGTTAGTGGTACTGGGGATTGAACCCAGAGGTGTTGTACCACTGAACTACACCTCCAGCCCTTATTATATTTTCATTTTGGAACAGGATGTCACTAAGTTTCCCAGGATGGCCTTGAACCTGCGATTCTCCTGTTTTAGCCTCCTAAGTACTGGGATTACAGGCATGTGCCATGTGCCAGGCTCACAATTCCATTTATATGAAATGTTCAGAATAGACAAATCAGTAGAGAAGTAACTTAGGGGTTGTCTAGGGATGAAGAGAGGATGAGGGAAGAGATGTAGAGTGACTGCTCAGTGAGTATGAAATTTCTTTTGGGGTTGATGAAAATATTTTAAATCCCAGTACTTGGGAGGCTGAGACAGGAGGACTGCAGTTTCAAGGACAGCCTCAGCAACATATGAAGACCCTGTTTCAAAAACAAAATGTAAAAAAGAAAGGGCTAGGGATATAGCTTGGAGGTAGAATTTCCCTGGATTCAATTTCAACTAACACACACACACACACACACACACACACACACACACACAAACACACACAAATTAAATAGTAGTAATGGCTGCACAACTCTTTGAATATACTAAAATACACAGAATCATACACTTAGAGTGAATTTTATGGTCTGTGAATTATATTCCAATGAAACTGTTATAAAAATAACTGAAGCTATCCTGTTATTTATTTATTTATTTATTTTACTTTGTCTTTAAATGTCCTGTATGCTTTAGGAAGATTACTAGTAGAGAAGTGAATTGACCATAGCAAAAAAATATATTTTTAGTCAGTATAATGTTATGGATTTATTTCTATTACAATGTACTTTTCTAAGAATTTTCGCTCCATAAATAAACTGAGTGCAGACAAATAGTCTGTGAATTGATGACTGATTTCATAGTGGATCTCCTTTCTGTCAAAAGAAATAAAAATGAGAAAGAAAAGGAGCAGAAAAGGACTTCTCAGAGGAAAGGAGGGAGAGAGACGAGTAACTTATTACTATCTTAGGTGTTGGTTCTACTATTTCACATCATTTGTTAGCGGTTAATACAAACTGGCTGTCCCACCCGTACCCAAAGCTACGTCTTAGACTAATATTTTCTTTGAGTCCCTCAGGGGATTGGCACTGGGGCACTGTCCATTTGGCCCTAGGCTCCCTGAAGCTGCTATGTCTTAATGTGCTGCTGCCTGTTTTATCTTCCCTAGGTCTCCCCCCTTCAGGTGTTCCAGCTCTTCCTCCTCCTCTTGAGCGTCCTTTGCTTTATGGACCTGCTTGAACATGCTTCCTAGTCACTCTCTTGGTTCCGGTCCTTAAGGTCCGGATTCCTCCACCGTGCGAGGGATTTTGCTCTTCTGGGCTCCAGCTCTACCATGTGAGGACGGACAAGACAGGTCACTTCTTCCCTGGTTGGGTGCTGGGTTTCTGAGTGCAAACTGCTGCTTCCGGAGGACTCTCCCCGTATCCAGGCCCACGGACAGTGAAATGCTTGCGTGTATCTGGAGAACCAGGTCTCGTGGCAATGAAGCTTTGCAGTACAAGTGCAGAAAGTGTCCCAGCGTCAGTTTTCCATGTGCGGATGGCAAAGCTAAGGAAACAGCCACGGCTGCTGCAGCAATGAAAACACAAGCCCGATTCCCACCACACCTCTATTTCTGCGGCCCCAAAATACAGAGAACCCTCTCAGACCTCCCTTAATCTTGTTTTGGCTGAAGCTTTAGCTGGGCATGCCAGGCACCTATTTAACTAGGAAAACGGAGTGAATAATGATTCTAGTTTTACGCTAGAAAGGAAAAAAGGGAAGAACTATTCCCTGGAACCGGACCAAGTAGGTCATAAGGTTTGCACTGGATACTGACAAATTGCTCTACAACGCGCTTGTGCCAACTTACACTCTCACCAACAGGGAATAACAATGTCCATTTGCCTAACTTCTCTCCAGCACATACGTGGATAAGAATAGAATATTTTTGGTAGGAACTCTTACTGAGGTTAAGCATGCCTTCAAGTGTGCACTTGTCCTGGAAGTAGCCACTTCCCTGCATTGTCTGTGAACGTTCTTGGCCTTTTTAAAAAAGAGTCATTTGTACTTTGTCCTTATGGATTTGAATCCTTATACAAGAAGTTAATTGTATAATCCATTCTAATAGGACAAAATATATAAAAACTCAAAAGTGCATCAAGAAGAAAATGAATAAGTAAATTGTGGTATATTTTATTATTTTATTTTATTTTTGGTACTGGAGGTTGAACCCAGAGGCATTCTACCTCTGAGCTATACTCCAGCCCTATTTTATTTTTTATTTGAAATAAGGTCTCCCTAGGTTGCTGAAGGTCTCACTAAACTGCTGAGGCTGGCCTCCAACCTGTGATCCTCCTGTCTTAGCCTCCCAAGTATTGGGATTACAGGCCTGAACCATCACATCCAGATAATTGTGGCATATTTAGGTAGGGTGCATACAACAGCAATAAATAGATGTTTCAAAATGGAAAACCTTGAAGCATAATGTTGTGTTAAACAGTTGCAAATGTATGTTCGTAGTATGATATGATTTACATGAATTTAAATGTCACTTAAAGCAATCCTAAATATTATAATAAATTTTTATATATATTAAGGTATGTGAAATGCCAGGCACAACCACTCAACAATTTCAAGACAACTATTACTTTGGGGGCAGGAAAGAGAGGAATTGAATTATAGGGGGAGAAGGGGAGAGAACAGCAAGAACACACTTTAATTATAACTATAATTTGTTATTTATTAAATTTGATATGCTTCATAATTACACAATGATTAAAGGGTCATCACCCCATTTGGTGACAGATGGGCCTTCTCCTCCCATGGGAGAGCGTACCTGCCTAATCCACCAAGAGTCGGTCAAACTCACCATCAACAGATTCCAAAATTCTGTAGTAATTTTCACAGTCCTGGGAATGGGGGGCAGGGAAGGTGGCGGCACAGAAATGAGTTCTTCCTTCTTGTGTATTTATCTGAATGTGCTAATTTGGTGCCTTCAGCCTTTCTAGTAAGGTGAGGGGAGATGCTGTATACTCAGCCTACAGAAGCAGACACACCCACCAAATTCTCCATTTTCATTAATTTTGACATAATAACAGATGCGCCCCCTGGTACCTAAGAGACCACTGCATGGCCCCCATAAGACCTTCTGATGATTGTTCCTCATTGGGACTTCAAGAAAGTATAACTGTTGGGCAGAAAAGTTACTCGTGCACTGTGGAGGGACACTTCGCTGCCTGCAGGTACCTAGGGACACAACTTCTGCAACTGGGGACCTCCCTTGGGGAGAAATTGGCCAAGACTTTCCATACTCTCTCACTGTACTTGGTTCTAGTCATCTGGAGAACTACAGATCGACCGTATCTGGAAATTTTTTTTTCAGTACTGGGGTTTGAACCCAGGTATGTCCTATCCCTGAGCTACATCCCCAGTCCTTTGTATTTTTTATTTTGAGACAGAGTGTCATTAAGTTGCTGAGGGTGGCCTCGGACTTTGTGATCCTTCTGCCCTAGCCTCCTGAGTAGCTAGAATTACAGGCCCTCAGCCTGAGGCCCTCCTTGCTCTCATCACTGCTTCTGGGTTTATTTCTCTAGGACGATTTTCATTTCGTCCCTCTGATGTGATTTGTGAGTTGAGGTGAGTGGGTTTGGAGATAGATACTTTGGATTCCTTTATATTGACTTTGTCATTTACCAGGGTAAACCATGCCATGTGTTCATTGATCCAACTTTTTACAGATGGTATTACGTGTCAGCGTTGTGCTAGGTGCTAGTAACACCACTGGGTATCAGGAAGGAAAAGGGATGGTGAGCAATTAAAATTTGCTTAACCTCTCTGGACTCAGTTTCCTCATCTGTACAACAGGAATAAGATGGTTATGGCTCTCTCAGAGGACACGGATAGGACTGCTGTGAGGCTCTTAGCCCCGTGTTTGAGAGTGAGAGCTCGTTAAAGCTAACTGGGTACCATCATTTGTAGCCTCCACAGGTCAGCCCTGTAATGAGGCATGCTGGTGCCCAGTGAGGCCACTTTCTGGACTGAGTCCCCGTCATGGTCCACTCTTTGAACAAGAATGACAGTACAAACAACAAAAAGGCAGAGAAAAAGATGGTTCCACTGGAAAAATTTATTACTGACATGAACAGAAATGGGCTAGAAATAGAAAATGCCTGTATCTGAGACTTACACAGAGACAGAATAATATACTATAGAAAATACATTTATCATTATTAGAAGAAATTGCTGTATCTTAGTAACAGAAGTAGAAACTTCCATTTACTGATTATTGGATTAACTTTTAGAAATCAAAGATGGCATGTTACTGCAAACCTGAGAAGAAGAGGAATTAATATATAAACAAACCACTTGAAGTTAGATTAAGAATGGCATTTTTAAAAAGAAAATTATGCTCTATGATCAGCATGATTAAGGACTACTCTGTGATTATATAATAAAACAGAATAAAAAAGTCATTTTGAATTTTTGCTTCTTTACTACTTCTCTTAAAAAAAGGCTACAATTTTTATGACTTAATTCATCTAGTCCTAAATTGTTAGGTTTATTAATAAAGTGACTAATAATGATAATACATTATATATTCTCTTGTTTCTCAAATTACTTTCATGTACCTTATCTTATATTAGCAATATGTTTTTAAATTTTCCAATAATGGATTCTGAACACTCAGAATAAATTCTTTATTTTATTTATTTATTTATTTATTTATTTATTTATTTATTTATTTTTGCGGTACCGGGGATTGAACCCAGGGGCGTTCTACCTCTACGCTACACCCCTGGCCCTATTTTTTTTTATCCTTTATTTTTGAAATTGGGTCTCACAAAGTTGCAGAGGGCCTCACTAAGTAGAGAGAGAGAGAGAGAGAGAGAAAAAAAGAGACAGGGGGGAGAGCGAGAGAGAGAGCGAGAGAGAGAGCTGAAGCTGGCCGTGAACCCGGATCCTCTGGTCTCCGCCTCCCAAAGTACTGGGATTATAAGCGTGTGCCACCACGCCCGGCTTAAATTCTTTATTTTAAAAAAGAAAAAAAAAATACAAGCTCAAGAATTAGAGATTTCCCTAAACTTTATCTTTCAGTGTCTCTGCATCCTTAGTAGAATTCTTGGTTTATAAACAAGAAGGCAGAGCTGGGAATGAAGCTCAGTGGTAGAGGGCTTGTCTGGCAAGTGTGAGGCCCTGGGTTCAATCCCCACATATACACAAAAAAGTGGCAAAAATATTCAAGGTCTTCAGGACAGTTGCTTTAAAAATGTGATAATTTTAAATCATAAATAATAAATAGTATAATTTAGAATGTCAGAATAATAAATTTCACTGACATAAAATACTTGTTTTATGGAAACACCAGTCTGTTTTATTCCTCATAAGGGGTGAATTTAAATGAGAAACTTTCTTCTATATACTTAAGACCACTGCAAGTTTTTCTTGGTACTTAAATAAAACCAATAGCAGGGAGTGTGTTACTTATATAAAGGGCTTGTCTTGGTTTTTTTTTTTTGATCATTTCACATGATGCTTAGAAGTCAGGCTGAAGCCAGGAGGTGTCCATAGGTATCCATTTCCCCTGAACTCAGTCAGAGAAGGCAGGGAATAGCATTTCACTGGTCAGGAGACATTTGAATCTGAACTTTCTTTTTCCCTCTTGGTCTCAAACAGAAAATATACAAGAGCCAGGCGTGGTGGCGCACGCTTGTAATCCCAGTACTTTGGGAGGCGGAGACCGGAGGATCCGGGTTCGCGGCCAGCCTCAGCTCTCTCTCTCTCTCTCTCTCTCTCTCCCTGTCTCTCTCTCTCTCTACTTAGTGAGGCGCTCCGCAACTTCGTGAGACCCAGTTTCAAAATAAAGTATAAAAAAATAGGGCCGGGGGCGTAGTGCAGAGGTAGAACGCCCCTGCGTTCAATCCCCGGCACCACAAAAAAAAAAAAAGAAAATATACAAGAGAGGAACATGCATTGACATGCAGGGTGATGTGATGCACACGCATTGACGTGCAGGGTGATGTGATGCACATGCATTGACATGCAGGGTGATGACATGCAGGGTGAAGTGATACACATGCATTGACATGCAGGGTGATGTGATGCACACGCATTGACATGCAGGGTGAAGTGAGGCACACGCATTGACATGCAGGGTGAAGTGAGGCACACGCATTGACATGCAGGGTGAAGTAATGCACACGCATTGATATGCAGGGTGAAGTAATGCACATGCATTGACGTGCAGGGTGATGTAATGCACACGCATTGACGTGCAGGGTGATGTGATGCACACGCATTGAGGTGCAGGGTGATGTGATGCACACGCATTGACGTGCAGGGTGATGTGATACACACGCAATGACATGCAGGGTGATGTGATGCACATGCATTGACGTGCAGGGTGATGTAATGCACATGCATTGACATGCGGGGTGATGTGATGCACACGCATTGACATGCAGGGTGATGATATGCAGGGTGAAGTGATATACATGCATATGCAGGGTGATGTGAT
>PVJS01005078.1:18409-23409 GCA_004027185.1 Glis glis
AGGGTGATGTGATGCACATGCATTGACGTGCAGGGTGATGTGGTGCACACGCATTGAGGTGCAGGGTGATGTGATGCACACGCATTGACGTGCAGGGTGAAGTGATGCACATGCATTGACATGCAGGGTGATGTGATGCACGTGCATTGACATGAAGGGTGATATGATGCACACGCATTGACGTGCAGGGTGAAGTAATGCACACGCATTGATATGCAGGGTGAAGTAATGCACATGCATTGACGTGCAGGGTGATTTGATGCTCCTACAGGGTGACAATGACAATGCAATCTTTTGTTGCTTTCAAAATGCGGGTCTTCTCATTTCATTCTCTTCCAAGGTAAAGACTAAAGTGAAGTTTTTTTTTTACAGTCAACAACTACGATGTTCAAAATCAGCATACTGCAAACGTGAAAGTTGTGTTCTGCTTTTAGTATCTCTCATAGAGTTAAAAAATAACTTGGAAAATATGCAAGTAATTTAATTCAAAACATACAGTCCAAATATACCCTGTGTCATAAGCAAATGCAGAATGAATTTTGCAATATCAAAATAAAAGAAGTTCCTGAAATGAGAAAGGAATTCTATATAGTAAATAGTCAAGCTGTAGAGTTAGAAACATGATGGATCCAGCCCAGCAAGTGGGGCTATAAATGCGTACCAGCAGAGTGAAATCTCACTCTTCTTTCTATTCATTCACTCATTCACTTATTCATTCAGCACTTATTGAGTGCGAGAACAAGGCAGGATCTATGCTTAGGCCTGAGAGACACAAAGGTGAATAAGATGTGGTCCTTAACTTAAGAAACCCTCATAGATACGTGCATGATGACAAATCTGTTGGACAACAATATTAATTTTACTAATTAAAGTAAAAGGAAAAAGGAGTTGTATGCACAGCCCTGGCAACTTCAAGACAATGACAACAAAAAAGTTATAAATATTCCAGGCTGTAGAACAAGGAGAAATAGTGAGTCCCTCATTGCAAATTATAATAATGGTGAGTTCTACTGCCACAGACAAGTTCGCGCCTTCCCACATAGGACATAGGCGTAAGGCAGATCTTTTGGCGGAAGGTGGTGGCAAACCCGATTGAGAACATTTTGTGTCTAGCACACCTCCCTCAGCACAACAAAAATAACTGAAAAGAAAAAAAATTAGATTGTTTAGAAATCACACAAAAGAACCTAACCAAGAGTTAACTGATTGCACTAACTTAAAGTTTATTTTGTTAGGTATTTCCTAACATGCTTTGTTACTTTAAATGGTATAAAATAAATTCCTATGGTAGACACTAGGCTTAGCTTTTATAACTGTGGCAAGTTTGGAAATGTATTTGCTTGGTGAATGCTGTGAAACATGATCATAGAGTGGTAACATAAAGCTTTCTAGTTCTAGGAAATATGCCCTAACATCTGTGGTCCTAGGCTTCTTGCTGGGTAGAGCGAGGTGACCTCCTTAAACACTCCTTTTTTGTTCACATGAAACACTACTATTGATCATTCACAGATGATTTTCCTCATTTCAACTCTTTATTCCAGAGATGGTTAATTAAAGATAAATTGAAATTATAATTGAAGTTATCATATACTTTATTTTATTTTATTTTTTTTGCGGTACTGGGGATTGAACCCAGGGGTGTTCAATTCCCGGTACCGGCCCTATTTTTTTTCTACGTTATTTTGAAACCGGGTCTCACGAAGTTGCGGAGCGCCTCACTAAGTAGAGAGAGAGAGAGAGAGAGAGAGAGAGAGAGAGAGAGATAGAGCTGAGGCTGGCCGCGGACCTGGATCCTCCGGTCTCCGCCTCCCAAAGTACTGGGATTACAAGCGTGCGCCACCATGCCTGGCATACTTTAGTTTTTAAGACGGTAGGCCCAATAATATTCCAGGTTGCGCCAATATCGCATTTCAGTATCATTCCTAGCTGTGCAAATTTTTATTTTTAATTAACAACAAGTGTGTCTTTAAATCCAGTTTTTTTCTACAGAAACACATCTATTTTTGCTATGATCTTTCCCATTTTATGAAAAAAATATTCCAAGAAAAGTGTAAGTCTGTTTACAGCTTTCAGGGATATGGTCTGTTTAGCTGCATTATAATAATGCTACCATCATCAGATGAGGCAAAGAAGGCTTGTTGCTAAACCACATAATATTAAAATGGTGGACTACCAGGATGATCCTTAGCAACCTTCCTTTAAAATTTATACATTACTAGCCAGGCACGGTGGTGTATGCCTGTAATCCCAGTACTTGGGAGGATGAGGAAAGAGGATTGCAGGTTTGCCACCAGCCTCAGCAACTTAGCGAGGCCCACTGCAACTTAGTAAGACTCTTTCAAAAATAAAAATAAACAAAAAATATGGCTAGAAACACACACAAAAAATTATATGTTACTATTTCAACATCACTGTTATTCAACCTATTACCATTCCAACTAGGAAATAAATGGACATCACTGTATTTTCTGTTCCCTTTCCCTGGGGGCAGATTGTCTTTCCTGATACTCCTGTGTCAGGCTTCTTCTTTTACTTGGTCTCAGCTCATGTGTCATATCACATAGGACTTCTTTAACCACCTCTATAAAACTGGACCCACCCTCCCCACCCAACCTCTGTCCTCGCTTCTTAATTACCCTGGACATGTTTCCTAAAAACATCCTTTACTGCCCAAGTCCCCTGATGATCTATTTACATGCTATTTTCTGTCTTTCCCACTATATTATATGTTCATGAGAGCAGGCATCTTGTTGTCAAATGAACCAGGGTATCTTGGGGCATAGACGGTACTCAGAAAGAAATATCTGTGCGAGGAGTCGATGAGCAGATCAGATCACATATAGAGAATATATCACCACCTCTGACTCTGAGCTCCCCGCAGAAACGCAGATGAGAGAGATAGTATTTAGAGGAGATAACTTTAGGAATAAGTTATCTATATACTTTTTTTAGTTGTCGTCTAACATTTCTTTAAAATAACTTAAAATTTGAAGTGAGCATACTTCAATATATATATGGACTACATTACAGTATTACTCAAATAACAATATGTATTGGATTGCCTGTTATTATTATGGCTTCAATCTGTTAGATTTTAAAGAAACAACCACATAGATTTTATTTCACATTGGCTATGAAATTATTGCAAACAATTCTTTTTTATCTCCTTAAACACCCTAAAAATAAATTCTTTTTGAATATGGAGCAAGGGAAAGTTTTGTCTCCCTGAGAAATTGGTCTGTTCCCTCTTCAAAGGAGACATATAATTTAATCACATTTCCTTTTTTTTTTCTTAGCCACTAGATAAAATAGTGACAGTTTTCATGATAAACTATAACAACTAGATTAACTTTTGTGGTTAAAGTATTTGTTTACCCCTTATAATTCTGTTTAGATTTTTAACAATTAATTATATTGTAGTTTTATTTACAGGGTATCTTCAGTTCTTATTGGAAAGGTTGTAAGGAACATTAAATTGAAATTGAAATACCAAATCTTAAATTTAATATTCAATACTGAATAGTCAATATTATATTGGGTACCCGACATCACTGAGATTATGGGGAGATAACTCAAAGAATAGTTGAGATACCTAAATTACTTTGGTCTCAAAGATATATGGAATAATGAAGTGGAGATTAAAGGGGTTAAAATAAAGGGATAAAGGGATTTAAAATAAATTTTGAAAGTAGAATAATAAAGGGTGATTTTATTTTAGCAAACAACATGATTTCAAGGGCCTACTATATCCAACAATGTGATAAGGAAGCATAAAGAGAACAATCCACATTTGATTTCTTTTCCACTCAAATCTCATTTATTAGAGACAGAATTCTCACAAATTCCCCCATTTTCCCTCAGCATCAGCCTCCTTAGTCACTGGAAGAAAAATGCTATCTATCCCTGTGGGGTCATAGCAGGGACTGGATGAAATAATAAAAGTAAGGTGTCTACTAGAGTGCCTGCCCTCAAACATTTTAAAATAAACTTAATTTTGGACAGTTTTAAATTTATAGAAAATCCCAAAGATAGTATAGAGTCCCCATATGCCCCATATTTATTTCCATATTATTAACATCTTACATCAGCATGGTGTATTATCATTGATAAACCAATACTGACACATTATTATTAACTAAAGCACATACATTGTTCATCGTTCCTCAGTTTTCCCCTGACATCCTTTTTCTGTGCCAGGACCCCCCCACCCCAGGATGCATGTTACACTTGGTTTTCAGGTCTCTTAGGCTCTTCTTGGCTGTTTCTCAGACTTTCTTTGTATTTGAGGACATTACCAGTGTGAGTTGTACAGGTGAGGTATTTTCAAAAATGTTCCTCAAGTGAGATTCACATGATGTTTTTCTCACAATAGACTGGGGTTATGTGTTTTGGGGGGAACGCTACAGAAATAGACTGCCAGTTTCATCCTATTACATCAAGGAAAGATACCATCAGCAAGACCTCATGTGAAATTTAACCTTGATCATCCAGGTGAGCCAGGGTCTGTCAGGTTTCTCTTCTATAATTTTATTTTTTCCCCTTTCCATGTAGTACTCTGGGAAGAAGACATTATGTAAACCCCCATCTAAGGAGTGAGGTGTTTGTTATGTTCCCCCTCCTTGATGGGGGAGTATCTATAAAAATCACTGAAGGACATCTTGTGTGCTTTTAGTTTTAGGTGATTTCGCTACTATAAACATTTGCATGCAGGTTGTGATGCAGAAATAAGAATTCAAATCTGTTGAATAAATAGCTAGGAGTTGAGCCGGGCGTGGTGGCGCACGCTTGTAATCCCAGTACTTTGGGAGGCGGAGACCGGAGGATCCGGGTTCGCAGCCAGCCTCAGCTCTCTCTCTCTCTCTCTCTGTCTCTCCCTCTCTCTCTCTACCTAGTGAGGCCCTCCGCAACTTCGTGAGACCCGGTTTCAAAATAAAGGATAAAAAAATAGGGCCGGGGGTGTAGCGCGGAGGTAGAACGCCCCTGTGTTCAATCCCCGGTAC
>PVJS01005078.1:28409-65890 GCA_004027185.1 Glis glis
ATCCTTGTAAATTAATATAAAATCACAGAACTTTTGGTATGAGCATAACTTTAAAGTTGATATATTTCCTCATTTGTAGGGAAGGAAACTGAGGTTTTGTGATACTGTGACTTGCTTAGCGTCATCCAGCTAATCAACAGGTAGATCCAAGACTGAAGCTTAACTTCCTCCCCAAGCCAGAGTTCTCTGCACAATACTCTTTGTGCCTGACTGTGTCTCCACCTGATTGAGTCCTGTGAGCTCCTGAGATAAGCCTTTTGTTTGAGAAAAGCTCTGCCTCACTGCCATACCTCCTGAGTTTGTCAAGTCATATGCTTACAGATGCAAATTTCCAGCTCTGGAAACATAAAGGCTCACAGAGACCATGACCTACTCCCCTGCCCGATGTGCTGTGTCTGGAGAACTCTAAAGGCATCACCGTCAAAAAGTTCACTCAATGGTTCCAGCCGTCCATTCTCAGACACCTATTCTGAGGAAACGAGAGCTGGTTCAGCCTCTACCTCATAGTATACCCATGTCATGAAAGTGTTTCCTCTAAACTCATTATCACCACCTCAGGTCCATGACATTTGCAACCACCCACCTCAAGTGATAAAGCAACTTATGGCCATGTGTGCCGGGCTGGGGGGGTAGATTGATATTTGAACACTCCTTGCAACTCCTTTTGAACCCCATGAGACCAGTGCATGCTTTTTAAGGACTTTTTCCTTTCTTCCTCTATTTTAACCTACATGTCCCTTTCACAATGATTCACAACTACATTGATTGTGGGTGTTTTTATTAAGGTGACACATTCCACAAAATATTTACTATTACCCCTGTATCAGGACAATGTGTGGTTTCAAATAGTGAAACCTTACCAAAGTGGCTTAATTAGGCATTGATTCAAGAAACAAGAAGTCTTGGGGTGGGCAGGCTTGGACTGCTAATGGAGGTTTGACAATACCATTGGAGACTCAGGCTTTGCCCATCATCTTTCTTTGTATTCGTAAGATGTAGCTCTCTCTCCATGACTGCTGCCTCGCGTTCACAGCATGGCTGCTGTATTCCCTAGCCACAAGTCCAGACTACAGGTGGGAAGGTGGAAAGGGGATAAAATGCCAAAAGATAAGAGACATCAGCCAAATTTATTCTTATTTCATTTTTATACTTGTATTGGTACAATGTAATTATACATCATAGTGAGATTCAAAGTGATACATACATGCATGCACACATCACTTGGTGTATTTAGCAGAAGGTTTCCTGGAAGTAGCATTTAGTAAACTTGTACTTGGATGTGATTGACCATACCTGCATCTTATCAGCCTCTCTGAACTAGAATTTTACAAAGAACTAAGAGCTTATGGGTGGGGATTGAGACTACCAGCCAATAGCATGTGTCACATACTCCTATGCCGATATTCTTCTATAAAGTGTTTAAATTAAAGCCAGGTGTGGTTGCCCACGCTTGTAATCCCAGTACTTGGGAGGCTGAGACCAGAGGATCCAGGTTTGTGGCCAGCCTCAGCTACACAGTGAGGCCCTCTGCAACTTAGTGAGGCCCTGTTTCAAAATAAAGAAAAAAACAGGGCTGGGGGTGTAGCCTGGAGGTAGAATGTCCCTGGGTTCAATCTCCAGTACCACAAAAAAAAGGTGTTTAAATTAATAATCATTCTAAATAAGGTTTCAAATTTAAACCTTATTTCTGGAACTGTTTTTTTCCAAATCAAAAAGTTAAAACTCATTAAATCTGTTCAGCCCCAAATAACTGGGAAATTAACAATCTTGACTCTACATTTGACAAATACCCATATATCTACGGTGACACAGCAATAAGATAAATAGGCTCCCCAACTACTAATGAGCAAGAGTAAACCCATCCGTAAATCATTCTCCTTTGTTCCTGCTGCACGTTCCATCTGAGTCTGTCCCCATCCTCAAAGGCTGCTCAAGTTTTAAGATCACTCACACTGACCTTTTAAAACAAAAAGGAATGTATGTTAGAAACATGCTCACTAATGACGAAATCCTGGAAGTTACATATGAAGTCCAGGGGAGCCACGCCTCATCAACTGGACAAAGGTCTGTGTTTTGGAGGGAGAATGTTGTCAGGATTCTTAGATACAAACATAATGTATCTAGAGCCTCCCTCTTTCTCTCCCTCCCTCCCTCCCTTGACTAAGGATGGAACCCAGGGGTGTTCTACCCTTGAGCTACACCCCCAGCCCTGTTTTACTTTTTATTTTGAAACAGGATCTCGCTAAGTTGCTGAGGACCTCACTAAATTGCTGAGGTTAGCCTCAAACCTGTGATCCTCCTGTCTCAGCTTCCCAAGTACTGGGATTATAGGCATGTGCCAATGCTCCTGGCAAGAGTAATACTTTCTAACTCTAAGGGGAACCTGGTTACTTTAGGCTAGTGCTTCTCAGAGTGTCATCTCTAAAACATGTATCAGAAGTCCTTTACATTCTGCTTAAAATTCAGATTCCTGGTCCCTACCTTAAACTCATGGAAAAAGCCTCTGCATCCAATGTCCCTTGATTTTAAGCAATTCTCCTGGGCCACTGTATACTAAAACTTAAAAACTACTTTCTTAGATTAATTTACCAACTTTGTGGACCAGGTGGACAGGCTGGCAGAGCTTCCAGGCAGACCAGACATGGAACTTCTTTCTGAAGCCAAGGTCTTGAGCTCCATTAGCCAAGCAAGAATCCAGGACAAGAGTAGCCACATGACTAAAACCAAGCTCCATGCATGCAAGCCTCCCCCTGACTAATATCCCTGCCAGGTAAATGTCTATCCTAAATGGATTTGCACAATGGAGGAGCTAGCTACCTGAAGCTTGGCATCCATAAAGGTCCAAATTTATGTCCACACCTATCTATTCTCACCATCTGGTCCAAACTCCATCGCCATATGAGCACACCCAGCCTCCTCCAGGTTTCCCTACCTGTGTTCTGCTTGTCCTCAACTAATTCTTTCAACCACATATTCTCTAAAATGTTCTCTGGCTGCCATCACTAAACCCATATGCCAAACATTTTCTCTGATCTGTGTTGCCTGATTTCACCAATCATCTGTGGCTGTCAATTGCTCTAGCAATACAGAGGACTTGACACCCAGTTCCCTGTTCAGGTCCCACTAAACAAGGGCCACAGTACACTTCCAGTTACATTTCTGCATCAGAGCTTTTTAGTGTCATCTGGCTGCATTTCCCTATGGTGTGAAGTTTCTTTGATTTACTAATACATCTGCTGTGCCTCCTGTTGGTTTTAAGCAAAAAGCTGAAGCATGCTCTGTGGCACAGACATGAATGCTATTCTGAGAGTATATTGGAAATCTGAAGGGGGTTTCCTGTGCCATTCGAAGCTGAGAAAGGAGGATCCTGTCTTGGGCTTTAGTACTGAAGTATATCCTCTTCCACCTCCAAAGTTCACTAAAATAAAGTTGGGAAAGTGATCTTCCGGCCCCTTGCAGACAGAAGAATATTTAACTTTCAAAGATTCTGATTGAAATATATTTAAAGTAAAATACCTTTCATCTTATGCATTCAAATGTATGTATTATATCAAGATAAAAAGGAAGGTTGGCAGATTCAGCTAAAGAGAAACCTAGACGTTCTGAGATTTAGAAAATGAAAAGGCAGGGGAAAGAAGTTAACCATGAAAAGTACGAGGTTCAGAGAGGATGGCAGAGATGGTAGAGGTTCAGAGAGGATGTTATGAGAGTAACGCTACAAAAATGTCATCACAGTTCAGAGTGGAGGGTGACAAAGGCAAGAACCCAAGATTATTAGGCTGGTTAAAATCCAGAGTAGCATAAGGGTCAGGCGCAAATGTGACTTAGAGAATTTCTGTCCCACATTAGAGAATTTTAGGACAGTAGCTACAGAACCAGAACCGGGAAGCAGTGAGAGCAGCACGGGTTCTCAAAGAACAAGCTGAGCAGGGCTTCTATTTGAAGCCATATTAAGCAGATTCAGAACTGAGTGTGCGTGAGAAGGGAGGAAAAGGCAGATGTGAGGATAAGTCACACTATTTGCTTCTTTTATGATACACCTTCTAGCTTATCCCGGACACATCTGGACATGCGATCCTGAAACTACATTCTATGATATCATAATCAATGGTCAACTTGAGATCACAGGAAACCACAACCCATTATATTTGTTACATCACTAAAGAAACCAGATTCCATACTGATAACGACACCATGATTCACACATTACCCAAGAGCCTCTGGCATCCCCAAATTCCTAATAAAAATCTTAGAATCTCTCATTAATAACATTCAAATATCACAGCCTTTGCCCACTGCAGACACTAATAAAATATTGCTCTTCCACTGCAGGCATTTCATTTAATAACTCGGATAGAGTTGCTTAGGTTTCACATCGCCTCGGTATAAATCCAAAGACAAACAAGTCAAAGCCAAATAGTATGGAGGGAATTTGTTGAGTTACTTCGTCACATGCCTTCGCCATCTCAATTCTGGTCAACTACTGTAAATGTGATATGATATATAGGAAGGATTTATTATACTTTAATATTTTTCTTATTTAGAACTAGAAGTAAAGTGGTTCCTGGATGAAATTTTAAGTCCCTTTCCTGACAGCCTAAGGTAGGATCCTGTGGATAAAGAGAGAATGTCTCCAGCACATGGAGCTGTGTGCTGTGTCCCACTCGAAGCGTAATAGGTGATACTCTTGAGTGGAAAGCGGATCTGCCCATCAGAAGCATGCCTGTCTAGCACAATGAGAAGAGGCACTATTTTCCACATACCCTTTTTTGGCTCCTTGAGTCAGGCCACGGCCACTTACATGTATCATTGTATTACACTGAATCTACTTCCATAAATAGTGGGAGAGTTTGGAGATGTCCCATTGTTACAAGACAGTTACAGTACTTGTAGGTACGTAAAGGGATGACTGTCAACGTCTTCTGGTTTTCAAAATTTTTTCACTTTCATTAATGAAATAATCTCCTTAATTAACACTGAATAAAAATGTGATACATGGTGACTGGGATTTGAAATGGCAGTAAATTAAGCTCTCCTAAGAAAGTGTCCTTAACACACAAATATCAGCAAATTAAACCTATTCCTTACCAAGATACATGGAAATAAACAAGGAAATTAATGCAAACAAACACTAAAATATCAAACACCAGATCAGAAAAATTTTTTTTTATACTGGAGATTGAATTCAGGGGCATTCTACTTCTGAGCTACACCCCGAGCCCTGTCTTATTTTTTGTTTTAAAACAGAGTCTTGATAAGTTGTTGAAGCTGGACTAGATCCTCCTGTCCCAGCCTCCCAAATACTAGGACTATAGGTTTGCACCACCAAGACTGGCTTACCAGATCAGAAATCTTGATTACAAATTTAAAATTGTTGAATGCCTAAACTCCTATTTTCATATTTTTCTATCAATTGAACCTAAACTTTAAAATTAGTATCTAGTTCCTGTATTATTTATTTATATTATTATTTTCCCTACTAATAAATATTTTAAATAAGGCAACTGTATGGCATCTTGTACTAGAAACATGTGGATCAATAATGAAGACATTCTAAAGAATTATAGAGTGGATATTGGTGAATGAACACCAAATTTTACTTTGTGTCTACCTGTATTTACTTCCAAAAGAGGATCAAGTTCTCTGGCTATTCAGAATCCTTTCTTTGCCCCAGTAGAAACAGAGTTAGCCTTGAGAAAAATCAGGAGAGGAAATAACAATAGACTTTAATGCAGTATTTTAACCTACGTGTAGAAGTCTGTTTCAAAGATCCTAATGGTCATATTTTTAAAAACAAGATATGTTTTCTATAAACTCAGAGCCCCAAAAGAAATGGGTTTCAGACACACTTTGAAGATCAATGACACTGAGCCAGGAAACTATAGTACTAAGTTTAACACACTGCCCCAACTTTTTCCCTGTAATCTGTCACAGGTAGTTTTCCAATGGCTCTGAAGCACAGCCTGTCAGGGGAATTATAGAGTGATTTCTTTCAACTGTCCATTCACTCAAACATTTACCTGGTGCTTACCTTGTGGATGGCATGGGATATTACAGAGGTTGACATCCTATTCTCTTATGTTCACAAATTTCACCTAAGTGCAATATACAAAAATGTCCACCCACAATTACAATACCATGAGATAAAGGCTACAGTGGGGGTATGAACAAGTGTGTACAGGAAACCAGAGAAAAGCACTTTACACACCTTTGAGGAGGTCAGCAAATGCTGCAAAACCCTTATGTGACCTGAGAAATCCCCTTCCTGAGTCTCTGGCAGTGTGTTTAGTGCATCTGCAGCTCTTTCCCTAGAGCTGGCTTATATTCTACCCTCTGGGAGCCAGAGGTCCAAAAGCATCATGAATTCATGAAGGAAAAGGACATCTAAGAGGCTATCTGGTCCAAGCGTAAAGCTGGCTGGGCCCCAGTATCACCTGGTGCCTTGGCCCCAGCCCAGAGATGCTAATGCACCATGCCTGAAAGGTTCTGAAAATGCTCTCTCCCTGCGGCTGTTGTAGTGGCCCAGGGACCAGCATTTGGGAGTCAATGAAGCCAACCACCTGAATTTTCAGAAGGAAAAGTTCAGAAAAAATTCATACCCACAGAAATAAAATATTTCACCAAAGTATTGTTATAGGCACTTTGGGATGGCAATGGTGCAATGTCTGGCAAATGAATTTTTAGCCCAAATACTGTCAAAAAGTATGTATTTCCAAGATATATGATATAAGCCATATGTAACAGGACCACTTGTAATGGAACACGAGGTCAAGAACTATATAATGGGAGAGAAAACTTCAAGAAAACCAGGTTTGGTGAAGATACTGCAGTTGAGCTATTAACTAGCTCTGTTCTTCTTAATAGGAAAATTTTAAGAAAGAAACAGCGGTGGTGGCTGTCAGAGCTAGAGAGGGGCCGGGCAGAAAGGCCATGGCTGGTTAGGCTGGCTGCCGCTGGAGCCCAATCCTGAGATCACCAACCAGTTTCTCAAACAATTAGGTCTGCATCCTCACTGACAAGTTGTTGATGTATAGAAAATGGGTCCTGAACTCCTTAGCATGGTACCAAGACTAGTCTAGTCTGTATAGTGTTACTTGTCTTCCCTATTACAGAAAAGGATGAAGAATTCAGAAGAGGAAATAAAAATAATTTTCAGGGAAAGGATGTTACATTATCAGTATGTTTCATGAAGCAAACCATCAGCAATGCATGCAGAGCAACCGGCTTGATCCATGCTATTGCAAATAATAAAGACGAGATGCACTTTGAATCTGGATCAACCTTGAAAAAAAATTCCTGGAGGAGTGTGTATCAATGAGCCCTAAAGAACGAGCCAGATACCTGGAGAACTATGACGCTATTCGAGTTACTCATGAGACCAGTGCCCATGAAGGTCAGACTGAGACACCAAGTATAGATGAAAAAGTAGATCTTCATTTTATTGTGTTAGTACATGTGGATGGGCATTTCTATGAATTAGATGGGTGGTAACCATTTCCAATTAACCATGGGAAAACCAGTGATGAAACTTTATTAGAGGATGCCATAGAGGTCTGCAAGCAGTTTATGGAACGTGAGCCTGATGGATTAAGATTTAACACAATTGCTCTGCCTGCAGCATAGCCTGTCAATAATAGAAACACCAAATATTGTATTATTTGCAAAAAAAGTTAAACTTCCCCTGCCATACACTAACACAAATTTTGATATTTTCATTAACTTGACTGATTAAACTGTATATGATTTTTTTAAAAAAAAAGAAACTCAGAGTGGAAACTCTCATTCTTTAAGTAAGGATACTCGATTTAAAAAAATATTTTTGTCCCTAGGAATCTATACTAAGGAAAAACTCACCATAGTGTCATGCCTATGGTAGACATTTAAACTACTACATGAACAAATTCATGAAAATATGCATGTGTATCACCAAAAATGCTTTTCAATGGTTAATTCCTAAATTAATCTTTGATAAAAGCTGAGAGTATGTTAGCTACTCAGTAGGAGGGTGATGTGTGTATGTGTCAAGGCAGGTAAAGTGATTAGCTGGTCCCTGACACACTTCCCCAGGGATACAAGAACCTATGTAAAGCGCTGAGCTATAGCCCACTGCAGTTCTTAGACTTTATACCAATAAATAAGGTCATTATATATGCATAGCTATAATTTCATGAAAATATATTTCAAATTTTAACACCAGCAGGGATTATGCTTACATTTCTATTACCATGTTTACCTCCAGGGGATAAGATGGAACTCTCATAGGACACCTTCATTGAAACATTTTCTTAAAAAGTGAGAATTGCCTTAAAGGAAAAAGTTAATTAAAATGCATTCCAATGTAGACGAAAGTGATTCATGCCATTTATAAAAGTAAAATAACTTATACTTTATGTTTCAGTAAACTTGAAAATACTCAATTTTTCAATAAAATGGAAGTGCCATCTAGCTCCTAAGAGGTGAATTTAATAATTTTAATCTGATTTTAAAAATTTCAAACTCTCCCTGTCTCTCTCTCTCTCTCTCTCTCTCTCTCTCTCTCTCTCTCTCTCTCTCCATAGTGAGGCCCTCCGCAACTTCGTAAGACCCAGTTTCAAAATAAAGTATAAAAAATAGGGCCGGGGGTGTAGCGCTGAGGTAGAACGCCCCTGGGTTCAATCCCCGGTACCACAAAAAAAAAATTTCAAAGACACTGAATCAAATTTTATACTCAAAACTATTGCCATACAGTTTTGTTATACAAAATACAACCTGAGTTTGTGATAAACTCTTCAAGGAATATGATCCCACTATATTTTTATTATAACAAATATGCATGTCAAGTGTGATTTAGTTCACATTTATATTATCCAACTAATATTTATGATTGCTATTTTCACTTTTATTTGCTGTCTTCTACAAAGTAATTTTCTCTCATTACTGGATTTTAAAATACGGAAGTTAGAGGGCTTTACTAAAACTTTCTGAGCCAGCCCTATCAACTGGTAAGATCTGTAGCTGAGGGAAAGTGAAATGTGTGACAGTTTCTAGTAAGGAAGGAAAGCTTGTCCAGGCGAGGAATATCAGGGGGATCATTCATCATTTATTTCCCTTAAAAAGGAAAATCTGTCAAATAGAGATGTGTGCACTGGGCACAGAGCTGGACAGAGTTGGCACTCAAAAATGTTGGTTGACTTGTACGAACTGAAGGAAATTTTCCCGAGTTAGAGAAACAAAAGTGTTTTCTGTAAACAAAATGTCTATGCAAAGTGCTGACTCTATTCCCTAAAAAGTCACTTGGCTCAGCTTTCACACAGCTGGGAAGCTGGGAAGCATCTACAGAAGACAGTCTTATCTGGGTCACCTTTGCCCCCTGGGGGACATGTGGCAACCTCTGGAGACAGCACGGTCATCACCGTGGGAATGCGTGCCACTGGCATCCATGGCGTAGAGGTCAGGGATGCTATTAAACATCCTACAAAGCACAGGACAGCCCCAAACAAAGGATGATCCAGCCCTATATAACAGCAGTGCTGGGATTTGGTAAACTCTGCCCCACAGCACGAGCCCACAGAAGTCCTCTGCTGTTCCATTTCTAATGAAGGAGAGTTCATGACCTCATGAAAAGTCCTTACCTCTGCTGGACAGTGTCGCCAATACAAAGACCACCTTTATTTTGAAATCTACAGAGTAATAAACGTTTATCAAAAGCACCCCAGAAAAAGAAGCATATTTTAAGGTCAAATATAAACATAAATTCATATTTTAGGGCCCAAATGCCTTTTTCCAGATGTTAATTTTAAATATATTTTAACCTATTTAAATTGTTGGAAGAAATGAACATTCACAATAAGCAAATTTACACAATGAATTTTTTCTGGTTGTATTATTTCTAATCATTCTAATACTTGATAACCTTTAAGATATTATGCCTATTCTTAATATATTAATAGCAGATAGCTTCTATTACTTCTATTAACTTCTTCCCATATAAGGTAAGGAACTCGTCTAAATTCACTTCTTATATTCCTTTTACTTCCACATTAAAAAATTTTATTAGTGCACTGTAACTGTACATGATAGTGAGATTCATAGTGATACATTCATATGTACACATAACATTATTTGGTCTGTTTCCTTACCCATAGTTTCCCTTTCCCTCCCCCAGTCTTTCACTACTCTACAAATATCTCTCCAAATTTCCATGAGGTCCCTTTTCTTTCCCCTTTTTCTCTCTAGCTTCTACATATGAGAGAAAAGATGTGACCCTTGATTTTCTGAGTCAGGCTGATCTCACTTAGCATGAAGTTCTCCAGTTCCATCCATTTTCCTGCTAATGACATAAACTTGTTCTTCTTTATGGCTGAATAAGACTCCATTGTGTATATATACCATATTTTCTTTATCTATTCATCTGTTGACAGATGACTAGGTTGATACAATTTGGCTATTGTTAATTGCGCCACTATAAACATATTGTATCACTATAACATTCTGACTTGAATTCTTTTGGAATGATACTGAGGTGTGGCATAGCTGAGTCACATGGTGGTTCCATTCCTAGTTTTTTGATTACCTCCATTTTTATAATCCATAAATATTTACATTCATTCTTAAAATGTATTTAGATAATTCAGAGTTGGTATAAATCTCCAGTGTGAACACAGCAAACTAACAAATAGCATTATAAAACTGAGAATAATTCCAATTGAATGCCCCGTGGAGCCGCAGTGTGACTGCGGGACAGAAAGGAACAGGATCCCTCGCCTTCCCAGGGTCAGAGTCCTAAGACGTGGCTGCATCGGTGTCGGGCATCCCCTTGTTCTCTCTTCCTTTCTTGTGTAAAGTCTTTTGAAGATCATTCCACATGGAGAAAGCAGACCCCTCTGAGATCCTTGCCAGCCACAAATGTCGTTTCTGCCTTCTCTGATTTTCCCCCTTCTTTGTCCTTTCCCTTTTTTCTTCATAGTTGATTGATAATTTGGCTGTCAGTTCCATATCCCTTTACCCTCAAAACTTTGATGGCATTACTCCACTGCTTCTAACATCCAGTGTGGTTAATGAGACGTGCTTGTTTTGTCAGTAATCTATCTTGCTTTTCTGAAAGCTCTCAGGATTTTCTATTTTATCATTGGAGTGCAGAAATTTCACCACAGTTTTTTTTAAAGTCAGCTATTCAACACTGTTTATGCGACTATGTCCTTCCCCTTATTGCCTCTGCCATCCTTCTGTGGGCTCTTTATTGGGCTTTCTGGATTTATCCTCTGTATCTCTTTTCTCTCATATTTCCCATTTTCATCTTTTTGCTCCACGTCATGGGAAATTCCCACTAGTTTACAGCATACCAGTATGCTTTCTCCCTATTCTCTTCAGTCTTCTTCACTTTTTATTTTTGACAATTACATATTTCACTTCTAAGAATTATTTCCTGTTGCCCCAGTTGATCTTTCTTCATAGAATCTGCTTATGGTCAGGAAACAACACCTTCTTGACTCTCTGAGAATGCTACTTGAGAATTTTTGAAATTATAATCCATTCCTTGTGTTATTGGTTTCCTCCAGGGTAAGCTGTTCTGTGTCTGTCTATCTATCTGTCTGTCTGTCTGTCTGTCTATCTATCTATCTCTATCTTTCTCTCTCTCTCTCTATCTCTATCTCTCCCCCTCTCCCTCCCTCTCTCCCTCTCCCTTCTTTTCTCCCTCGCCCTTGATGATTTTTCTGAAGTGTTGGGTGATTTCTGGTTGTCTACATCCATTTCTGAGTAGAAGCCCATGCTGATTCATATAGAAAGCTGACATGGGTCTTCTCTGTAGTTGCTTCTTTCTCTAACTCCTTCTGTAGTGGGAGTGCTGATCACAGTTCTCTAGTGGAAACACACAGTGTTATTACTTAGGACGTATGAAGACGTTCATCAGAGTCCCCCCACCTTCTCCAGCCAAAGCAATGACCAGTGACCAGATCCTCTCACCCAGGGCATGACCTCTTAAATAAAACAGTACAAAGATTGGAGGAAAAATGGTTGGCATTTATTCATCAGATTGGCTAACTGATAACTTCTTGATACCCAGACCCTGTATTCTGTTCTAGACAGTCCTGGTTCCCTAACCTTTCCTGTGAGCTGGAACCCTATTCATTGAAAGTCATTCAGTGAATTTATTTTCTGCTTCTATTAGTCAGAGTCAGTTTTTGTTGCTTGCACACAAAAAACTTAGCTGATACAGGTGTAAGGGAAAACAGACATTTGTTAAGTTAATGCTATGCCAGGCATTTTACATTTTTGTATGTAACCATCATAATACTTTGAAGGCTATAATTACCATTATTTTGTGAGGAAAGAAACTGAGATTGGTAGATTTATTAGCTTGACCAAGAAGTCATAGAAAGTGACAAAATTCTAGTCAGTCTGACACCAAAGCCTATGCTTTCCCCTCTACTCTGAAGTATTCATGGAGACATAGCTGTAGTTAGAGAGCAGATGATGAATATTGGATAAAAGATTTCAGGTTAGGAAAGTCAGGAAGAGGAATGTAGATTGAATGCGTGCGTGCGTGTGTGTGTGTGTGTGTGCATGTGTGTGTGTGTGTGTGTGTGTGTGAGAGAGAGAGAGAGAGAGAGAAAGAGAGAGAGAGAGAGAGAGAGAGAGAGAGAGAGAGAGAATGTGATCTCATTCTAATAGTGGCATGGTAAATCAAAAGAACTTAAGACAGATGGTTCTGTGATATGTGGAATGAATCTAGAAGACTCATGCTGGAATAAGGTAGACCAGCTGAGCAGTGGTGGGAGAGATGATCTGGCAAAGAATGGAGAGGAAGAGACAGTTCACAGAGGCATTTGGAAGTTTCACAGGATTTTGTGACTGAATGGATATTACAGGGCGCATGAGGAAAGATGAGACAAAAATGACTCCGAGGCTCCTAGTTGCAAGGAGGAAAGCTGACCAAATGTTTTTCCTTCACTTCCCTCTCCAAATCCCAAAGAAATGAACTAGGAATACAAAAGCAAGAATGGATGCTAAGAGGAAAAGAGGAGGGTAAAAGAGTCAAAAAATGTGAGACTCTCTGGGAAACAGAAAGAAGAGAGAATCGGAATGGGGGAAAAGCCAAACATGCTGAGCAGCGTGTAACCCAACAAAGGCAGAGGAAGGCAGCACCTGAGCAGGAAACTGAGAAAGTCCTCGCAGCACATCCCCTTCCATCACCAAACTTACTGCAGCCAGTTGGGAGTGAAGCAGGAACAGGGTGGCTCTCCAAGACTGCAAAGTCCTCCCCTGAGCAGAAAGCAGGTGAGGTTCAAGATGATGCACAAACCTCATCCAAGGCTTAATTCAGCCTGGACCACTTAGTAACTTATCTATGAGATGTGCCATAGTGGCCTTCTATTTAAGGTGCTAGGCCTAGAGACAGAATGAACGCAGTCCCTTAGCTATTATTGTTCCAAAACAATTAATACAAACTTGGGGAAAATATTGTGCATAATTTCACAATTATGAAGTATGTTTTCAAATATTAAGGTAATCATACATGCAACTTTATGCTAAATGAATTTGAAGATACATAAAAATGCATATTTTTCTTTTAAAATTAATAAAAGGGACTCAGTAAAGTTGAAGAAAAAACTGAATGGATAAGTAGCTATAAAGGAAATAGAAAGTTATAAAAAAAATTCCTCCCACAAAACAGAAAGGCTCAACTGGATTAAAATGATTCCCAGCAAACTTCCAAGGGGAAAGCAATTCTCAACTATTTTAACTTCTCCCAAAACTGAGTGGGGGAAAAAACTGAAATCTTTCTAATTATGATCCTAGCATAATCCTGATACAAACACTTGCCATGTTTCACTTTTGCTGTATTTCACTTATGAATATATAATCTGCATTCATTCCTAAGTGAAATACTAATAATGTGAAAACATGTTTATCGGTGTATTAAAAAATAGGCAATTCCAACTTTGTGAAAACTGCTTAGGATTAGGAAACCTATTCATAAGTAAAAAACATACACAGGTTTACATTTAAAAATTATATGATCATGAGAGATGCTAAAATGGTATCTGAAATCAACCTCTATTCTTGACATAAATTCATTTTAATATGGATGTGAAGGCATATTCTTAACTTGATAGATTACTTATCAGAAACTAAAAGAAAATTTCATATTTAGTAAAGTTTTCATTAAAGTTGGAAACATGAGAAAAATGCCTAATTTCAGTTTATTCAACAACATTTTGAAGGTTCTTTTAGGAGGATAAATTTAATATGAGACATATTATTCAATAGGAAAACCCAAATATTTGATTATTTGCAAATGACATGATTGTCTAGACATAAAATCTAGGAGAATAAATAAAAATTATTAGAACTAATAATCCAAGTTCAGAAACAGATCAGATATCGATGTAAATATATGAAAATAAAAAAGTTTTTTATTCCAGGAAAAAACAGTTTTAAAATACCAGGCATAAAAAAATCCATAATAACACCACAATGTATAAAACATCTAGGAATAATAAAATAAAAACAATTGTACAAGAACAATACTAAAAGTAAATTGTAAATATTAAAAAACTGTAAAAAAGAAATAAAAAATGGGGGTTATTTAAAAAGGCAATTCACAAAATAAACACAACTGGCTATTAAATATAAAAACACATTTTATATTCCCAATAAATTTACAAAACATTTTTAAAATAATGAGGTGTTTTCCTGTAATAAATTGGACTATTTAGAAAATACAGTGATTTTCACGTGGGGATGAAGACATGCACATACACTGTAAGTGGTACTATGTCTTGCTATAATCATTTAGGTAAAAAATTATATCTATGCAAATTCATATTATACATTCTCAGCATCGAGTCAGCAACTTCAATTCTAGGAATTTGTTGATTTATATACTTACAAATGTATTACATAATTAAAAGCAATCAAAAAATTAACTGAGGACTGATTAAGTACATTATGGCACATTCATGCCATGAAAAACTATGAATTTGTAAAAACACAAATTGTGCAATATAATATAAAAAGGTCAAAATATATCATCGCATTAAGAGTATGTTATAGAACATTATATTGTATATGATAGCATTATGATAAAAGCACACATATCTACAATATTTTGAAAGATATATTATTAATCATGATTATCCCTGAGTGTGAGGTAGAAGAAAGAGAGTAGAGGTGATGATGGCTACTTAAAAATTTCTAAATATTGGAAGAAATGTAAACAGAAACCTCAGGTTGGGTTCTCCAGAAGCAGATGCTGAGTCAAGTATTTGGGTGCAAGTGAGTTAAAAGCGAAGCACTTCCAGAAAAGTCTGATAAGGGAGTGGGACGGCGGGTGAGAGAATGGGAGAAAGTCGTGGAAGTGTGTGATCTGAGACAAAGTCGTGTAGCTGGAAGCTTCAGCGGCTCCTGCAGGCTCCCTCCAGGGTACCCTTACCCCTCAGAGCTGTCCAGACACTGGGCAGAGGATGTGGCTTTCCACACTGTGGCACAGCACCCGTCATTCATTAGTGGAGAGCTTTCCAGGGGAAGCAGAAGGCACCTGTGCTTCTGAATACATTTTGGCATATTATTTAATAACAATAATATGCGTCCCCAAAGGGGATCTGGGTAAAAACCAACAACTTCCACTATAATATGTTATTTTTATAAGAATGTATATATTTCCATTAAAAGTAAGAAAGAGAAAATGAGCAATAATAGTATGCTACTAGCAAAGCAAAATTGTATATTATTGCTCTCTAATTCTGCACTGCACAAGTGCGGGCAGCCAAGAGACAAGCCCCCTGCCCACCAGCTTCTCATATTCACACTTGTTCATTAGAAAATCAGGACTAAAGCCAGGCATGGTGGCGCACTCTTATAATCCCAGTACTTGGGAGGCTGAGACAGGAGGATCGCAGGTTCATGGTCAGCCTCAGCTACTTAGTGAGGCCCTCTGCAACTTAGTGAGACCCTGTTTCAAATAAAGAATAAAAAATAGGGCTGGGGTAGCTCAGAGGTAGAATGCCCCTGTGTTCAATCCCCAGTACCACAAAAAAATAAAAGAAAGAAAGAAAATCAGGACTAAGTGGCCTTTGAACCTACACTTTCTCTGTTTGTTTTTCATCTGTTCAATCTGGAGTGGTACAGGAGAGATGGCGAGAAGTTTGGGGAATTCTGAAATCCTCAGCTGAACCTGTCTGGAGCCACAGTACTAGGCCATCGACTTAATGTGAAAGCTGGGGCAGGTGGCAAACTGACTCTGGGGTGTAAAACGCAAAACAGATTAAGGAACATGCTCCCAGAATCTGTTTTTCTGTTTCACTCCTTTGACCTTATGGTAAGACTTAACATATCCCTTAGATGAATAAGTTGAGATTTCTACCTCAGTGTGGTTGCTGAGCAGAACAGGGCATTTCAGAGAAACGCCCCTCAAGTCCATTATTCTGGGCATCAATGATGCGCATCTTGGATCCTATCTTCTTCTCCAGATGGAGGCTGCCATGGACTGAAGGTTGAACTGTGTGGACAATTCAATCTTTACCATTTGCCCAACTAACTTTATCTCTGAAAGCTGTGATACTTTCGTTTCTTCACCTGTAAAATGGACACAACAACTACTGCTCTACTTCCCTATCGGGACTGGCTGATATGAAGATGACCATGGAATCAAATACATGGGAGGATTTTGTAAACCCTGTAGTGCTTCCCGCCAAGTCACTTCTCTGACACAAAGACTCCAGTCATAAAAAGTGGGGAAGTGTTGACTTCAAGATTTGAATCCATGAATATTGGAAAACATGTGTGTGGCTCTGGACATATTAGAATGAGCAAAATATCCAAGTCAAAATGAATGGTAAATTAAGGTGACATGCGCTTGGAACCTCACCACTAGGGTAGAAACTGAGGTACAATGTAGGAGTCCTCAATACAGGAGCAACAGGTGAATTTGAGAGTATGGAAGACAAGCCTTTGAAAACTTCACCTCCCTCTCCATCATGATAGCCACACTCCTCCAGCTGCTCTCCAGCATCTCAGTCTGGACTATTCAAAGGCAAAACATGCATAATGCATATTATTGTTATCATTAGGAGGACATGTCCAATGATTCTTTTCAGTCCCCATTCACTTATTGTATACAGTAACCACTCAAAATACGTAGACCCTTAGACTCATGAACCACTTTCACTAGTTAAGTCTGCACACACAAATGAGGAATAAGATCCTGGAAACCACATGCATCATTAACATCCATACAAATTACACATGGGGTCCGCCCCTTTGAAAAATCTGCACAGTTTCTTATGTTACTGTTTTGAACAGATAAATATAGATGCTATCCAACTTAAATTGATGAGATTTACAAATATGTTTTAATCTTAAAAGTAACAATCTAACATAAGGAGATGTCTGCAAGTGTTTTCATGGCCTATGAATCTCTCTATTTGCCCCCAAAACAGCAATATTACAAGGTCAAGTATTATTTTTAAACACAATTAAGGTGTTTACAGTTGGGCTGAACCCCAGGAACTAGTACTTCTTTCTGTTTTACTTGTGGTTTTCTTTACATTTGATAGGCATGACATGTTAATTTTTCTTGTTGTTATTGGGTTTATTTGTAAAAATTGTACCATTTTACACCTGAACTCCTAAAACCTTTTGTATTAAAGGAATTTCTGATTTAAATAGGCTGTATTCTATTGAGACATACAAAAAACACTTGCTAGTTTTCTAATTGAAAAAGCTGTAATATTAGTTATTAATTAGAATTTAACAGAGAGTCAATTTACTTTTTATTCAAATTTAAGCAATGACTAGATGTTAGTTGTTTATACTTTTAAAAAGGCTTAGGGGGAAAAGCTTGAATGCACCCTTTTAATTTAGATTTTATTGATTTTGCTGATTATATGTGTTAAGTAAGTGCTCATCAATTCCCTCAGTTTAGTTACACTAAATTTTTCTTTTCTATAAGCAAAGCTAACAGTAATCAGTCTCACTGTGTTTTACATCTATTTCTAAGTATATGTATCATTTGTGAGGTGGTTAATAGCATAAACCCCATATAAAGTCTTTATTTTCATCAATTATGTTTGTGTGTAAGAAATAGTTTAAGTTGTACATAACTAAAGATATAATTCTTAAAAGGAATAATGTAGAATCACTCTTTACTATTTATGATACTTTAAAAAAAGGATGTTAGAAATAAATTTTCATCTACTTTGTCATTAATGGAGTTGTTTCATAGATGAGGGATCTAAGGCTGTTACATGACCTGCCTGAGCCATATACATACTCATGATCACACACACACACACACACACACACACACACACACACCGCACTCACACAATTGGACTGGTTCTGTTTTATTTACTGCTGTGTACTCCCTGCTTGCTACAGTCCTGGTGCAAAGTCTAGGTCACAACAGGTAGAAAATATTTGTTGAATCTTAAATTTATTTAGAAATAGAATTCATGTCTTTTAATACCATAGACATTGTTCTTTACAATACAAGAATGGAAACACTTAAAATGCCCTTCTCTATCTTTCAGTCTTCCTAGGAGAAGAGGATTGATAAATTGTGTGAAAGAAATCTGAAAGTAAGATACACAAACTTACTTATTTTGTGCAGGGGAGGAGGGAGGTTGAGCCCAGGGACATTCTACCTCAGAGCTACACCCACAGCCCTTTTTTAAAATTTTGAAACAGGGTCACTCTAACTTGCTGAGGGTCTCACTAAAGATATGCACATTTAATGCAGCATCATTATCACTGTGATTTGAGTTTATATAATATCCCAATTTTCTTACTATAGAGCTGTATAGCTAAGAAAGATTGACAATAATGTCAATTTTAAAGACAACCATTCAAACTCCTTGAAAGATCTAACAAGGAAAAAGGAAATTATTTCCTATGACATTTGGGATAAAATAATCAAACTTTAATTTTTAATGGCAGTTCTGTAAAGAAACAGAATTCCTTACTGTATGCAGATCTTAAAGCATAATTAACCAAGCAGTTGACCGAGGGTCTGCATTTAGACATTTTCAGTCAATCACATCTTAGAATTTTTCTATAATATGACCATATATTCCATTAACTGTTTTAGAACACTTTTATTGAGCAAGATTTGGGAGCTGTCATCCACACTGCTGGTCATATCACCAGTAATAAAAAAATTAAATAGATTATTAGTAAATAAAGATTTTTTGCGGAACTGGGGATTGAACCCAGGGGCATTCTACCTCCACGCTACACCCCCAGACCAATTTTTTATTCTTTATTTTGAAACAGGGTCTCACTAAGTTGCGGAGGGCCTCACTAAGTAGATGAGGCTAGCCGCGAACCTGCGATCCTCCTGTCTCAGCCTCCCAAGTACTGGGATTACAAGAGTGCGCCACCATGCCCAGCTAGTAAATAAAGATTTATAGAGACACTGACTAGAGTCCTTGAATTTGACATAGTTAAAAAGACTTATGATAAAATGTGTTTTTAAATCATACGGCAGTACAATGAATAGGTTAATTGGAAAGATTACCTAAAATAATTTTAAAATATTACAAAGTTAGTTATAATCATGTGCAAGTCAAAACTACAAGATTTTGCCCATTAGTTTCCTCATCAAGCCAATAATATAGAAATTAGTTTGTTAAATCACTATCCTGCATACTAAGGATACCTAGAGAGTAACCTCACTTGGGTGGGTGAGTGCTCAGAATCATTTGGACCAAGTTTGTTTGTTTTTTTTAAGCAGCTTTAAAATAATTGACTCCCAAATCAAGATATTAAATGCCAGCTTCTAACCAGCAATGATGCTTGTGGCTAAGTTAGAAATGAGATTCTTTACAGAAACGCTGACACAGCCTTAACCGCAGCCACTTGAGTGGGGTGACTGTAATTCTTTTTTCAAATCGTACCCAGCAAAGCTTCAGGTAAAGGAGTCCGCAGAATATGTAAACAGTGAGAGACAGTTGGTGGAGCTTTTATAAAATCACAACCCTGTGGCACATTTATATTCACCTTTGATTGCTACCGCTAAACAGCTAAATCATTTAAGACATATCGATTCGCTCTTTAATAGATAAAAGACAGGCAACACATTATAAACGTATACTTGAAAACATCATGTTATGCATGACGAAAATCAACATTTAATTCATTCTATTTGCGAGAACCACACATTTTAAGCTGACAATGTGAACCTCTAAAAGGTTTCTCAAAAAAGCCTTCCGCCTCATTTAGCATTCTGATCACTAATCAAAAACAACAACAACAACAAAAAAAAAGAAAATTAAAAAATACATAGAACAAAGATTAGGAAGGCTTTTCTTTTCCACTCAGAAATCTATTAAGCAATAAAATAAGTTCCCAAGAGAAGTCAGTTTTCTATGTCGAAGGCATTTAAATTGGACCAGGTAGCATAATCTCAAAATAGTCCAACGGAAATTCAAGTTTTACTGGGAAGTGGTAGCTGGAGCCAAGGGCTTAATTGTCTATTTCTAATTTTCATTTTTTAAAATCCTAAGACAATGATGGCCACAATGAGGAGCTAACTCTAAGTCATAACCATGATGTGGTGGTGTTTTTTCCTTCTCCGCACTGTCATCTAGCCGAGAGTCGACTATTGATCCTACACTGGGAAATGCTGTCTTGATGTTTATTGATCAAGATTCTATGAGGGAAATCATGATTTTTGAATGGAATATTGTCATGAGTTATCACTTCTGGTAAATACAGAACAGGGGATAAATATGAGTATCACACTAAATAAATATTGAAATTATTATTTTTAAGATAAGCAGAGATACACTTAATAAGTTCTTGTAAAGTAACACTGCATAACAAGGATGGACTTGAAATTGTATCAGCTTATATCACAAATATTCTGACTTTATAGGATTCTAAAAATGTGCATATTTAGATCACTTTAACTTTTATTTTATAAAGTCATCATCATATCTCAGAAAAACAAGTTGAAATGTATAACAAAACTTATTTTTAAGTCACTGGGAAATTTTACCTTAAACTACAGCGAATCATCCATTTAAATTCAAATTGAATCTTTTTCTAGTCCGCATTTTCCTTATCAGCAAAATCACCCTTATTATGAGTTACAAATTATTAAGCAAATTTATAAGAAATGGACATCTGGTGAGGTTTTTACCTTGCATCATGTCACAAAACAACACGCATTTTGTTATACTATTAACTCCCAGTGGTCATTTTTCTTCATTAGGTGGCAGAAAAGAAATAATGTGCTATTAGTATTCTTATAAAGAATGTTGCTGAATAAGGATGTCGAGAAAAGAATACATTCAAGGTAGGTATTTAAATTTTGCAAGTGCCTAGCAATCCCATTTAATAAGTGTAGCAACCTATTTGTTAGAAAGACTGGATACCAGCCAGGAAAACTGTGTGAGGACAGGTAGCGTGCATACGGTCTTCACAGGCTACCTGCTACGTTTATCAGTTCAGCTTATTGTTTTCTTAAATGTTTTAAATACCACAAAAATAAGTAAAAAAATTCTAGTTATTCTCTGTACCTGCTTTCAGATGAAACAGGCAATTTCCATATAATTAAATTTTCAACATGCCCAAATGAATCTGCTACTCATTTAAAATATTTATCATTTTTTAAAGTATATTCTTTAGGCTGGGAATGCAGATGGAAAATCTAATTTCAACAATAATGCAGACCCCTCTCCCCCTCCAACAAATATATATATTTATATATGTATATATATGTATATGTAAATGTATATATATATGTTTTTTTATGTATCAGGAGATCTTTGGAGTACATATAATTCCTAGAAAATTAAAAGACTAGCTTTCAAATCTAAAATAACACCATTTTATCCACTTGCTGTTAGGATTTGACAAAGAAGTTCAGTATCTGCTGAAAAAGACAGAACAAAACTATGAACCATCCCAATGAGCAAATTATGACCTGTCCTTTTTTGATACCTGCTGGGTGGTGGTGGCATGGTGGGGGGCTAGTGAGATTGGGGAATGTTTCAATTTAGATCTACCCTGCATAGCCACTCTGCTTTCCTTTCACATCCTATGCCCCTTGTGCTATAAGGCTGGAAACAGCTCTAAGAATGTAGAAAATGTAAACAGCCTTTTATTGTCCAAGAGGATGGCAGTGTAAGGCCTGTGTGCTTATCACTGGGCTGCAGCTCCCCACCTCACTTACCATGATAAAGTGCTCCAGGAAAAAAAAAAAGCATTACAACCCCAGCACAATCCAAAAATGGATTCGAATTTGACATAAGCTTCCTTAAAAACTAATCAATCAATCCCTGCTGTAATATTAGAAGCTAGCTCTTAAGGAGAGTGTAATCCTTCAAGATGCATTTCCTATGGCTTGTTGGGTGTGGGGGTGTGGGGGGGGATTTAAGGTTTCCAATACAGTAGCTGAGAAGAGAACTTTTCTCCAATGTGTTTTCTCATCTTTAAGAATCTAACATAGTGCTTATGGATCAGATACACAGTTCATGATCACTGGATGCAATATTAATGCACCAAGATTCACGAAGACATTCCAAAGACCCTACATAATACCTGAGTCCCCCGAGGCTTTTCCTCACACATTTTCCTCACATTTGCCATACAAATGCTGCTTTGTTGGATCACCTTTTATTGCAATTCAGATGAACAAATTTCAAAAGCGAGTAATACTAAAGACTAAGGTAGCATATATTCTAGATGCACAGAGACTTGAACGTAAAATTTATTTTAACATGCTGTATAATATATAACCCTTATATGCTGGCTCATTCAAAGACAGTCGGGAATATCACTGCATTTTCTTCTTGATGCCACTGAAGAATTTCCGAGTTAACGCTGTGAAGGTAAAGTTCATCTCAACTATAACAAGGAAGGACAAAGGGGTGGTATCTCTCCTTCGCCTTTTCTGTACCCTCCATGCTTGAAAAGCGCCTCTGCCTCTCCAGTAGGGAACATTTCATAGAGAAACTTTCAAAAGTTATTTGATTTTTCCCTCTAAAAGCAAAAGAGGAGAGATTGTTACTCCATATGTGCTTGGGTCGTTTAACCTGGTTTTAGCAGCCCGGAGCAAACTGGCCAAAATCTTACGGACCAGGACCAAAGAAACCTTGGGGTCTGGAGAAAGCCCTCTTAGAAGCACTGTGTCAAGACAGGGGCCAAATGACAGGAGCCAAAGCAGCCTCCTTCTACAGTGTTATTCACAAGTTTCCTCTTGAAGGTCTTACCCTGGATCTACCTTAAATCGACTAGCAAAACAGACAAGGTAAACAGGTAGGTACTTATACATTGGAAGGAGTTCGGCGAGGGGAGGGATGGAAGAGTCGTAACGTGAATGTCCGCCCAGAGTGTCGCTGGCAATTCCTGACCACCTTTTAATGTCCTTCGTATTCCTCAGCGCCCCCCAAGCCGTCTAGACCAGCCGAGAGAGGTCTCGGGAAAAGACTGCTTAGACAGGGGGCTCCTGAGCGGAGTTGCGCGTCAAAGTTACATGTCACGTTCCCAGCTGGGAGAAAACCCTATCCCAGTCCTCAGCGCCAGACCGAAAAAGAAGAAAAATCCAAGCTGCCCCCAAACACGGTCTTTCGCCTAAGTTTCCCCCATCAAGCCGCCACTAACCCAGCCCTGCGACCGGGACGCACGAGGCTGCTGTGGAAGTGTCCGCAGGCATCAGGGCCAAACACCACGTGAAAGTGCAAACCAAGCCCCTCATTCCCTGGGCAGGAGGAAGGTCTTCCAACCCACCCTCATCGCACCCATCCCTTCACTTCTCCACGAGCTTCTCCATGAGCTTCTCCACGAGCCTTTTCTTCTCCGGCAGGCACCTCCTTCCGGGCCACTTTCTGCCTACTTTCTGCCAGCCCGCAAGTCCCAGCCCTTGCTGAACCCCTCACTTGCCTGCAGGTCCCCTCTATTCCAGTCCCCACTTCTTCCCCTTCAACGCTTAAAGCAACCCCCGACTCCCTTCGCTCCGTGCGCCCCTAGCCCCATTTCTCCAGCAACCCCAGGCTCCCCTTCCCGGTCGGTCCCCGGCGCGATTTTCCCGCCGAAACGCGTCCCCGGCGCGGAGCGCGGAGCACGGAGCGAGCGGGGACTCACCAGCTGCAGCAAGCCGGGGACCACGACGAGGGGCAGCGGCCGCAGGCGCATGGTGCCGGTGGCGCGGCGTCTCAGGAGCTGCGCGCCCTCGCCTGCCTCTCGCGCATCTCCACTTCTGCGGGCGGGACTGAGGGCGCCGGGGGCCGCGCGGCGCTCCCTCCTGGAATCCGAGCCGCCGGGCCGGTGGGCGGGCGAGGAGAGGGGAGGGCCGGCGGGCGGAGGCGCCCCTCCTCGCAGGGGGCCGGGACGGAGGGCGCCGGCCGCGGGAGCTTCTGCACGCTGCGCGGGTGCCGCTCGGCGGGGCTGGGGTCGGGGCGAGCGCAGGGGGCGCCCACGGGCTGCAGGCAGGTGCTCCCGGGCTCCGGTGCGGGGTCCCCGTGCAAGTGTGTCCTCGGGCTCGGGCCGGGCGAGGCGGCTGCGAGTGGACCAGACGCGCTGGGATGGTCCGAGCTCCCGAGCCCCGCGAGGTCAGGCGCCTCCTTCCGCCCCCGCCCGGCAGAGGACCGGTCCCCGCGGCTCGGCTGGGCCGGGCGCCCTGCCCCCTGGTCCTCGCTTCGGCTGGGGAGCGTGCAGGGCGGGGAGCGATGTCCCTGGGTGGATGCAAGAAGAAGAGCTCCGGGAAGCACCCAAGGAGTTTGTGGGAGAAGGCGACGGCAGGGTCCTGGGGCGGGGCGTGGGGCTGCGAACAGGAAAGGCTGGGGCGGACGGGGAGGTGGGGCTGGAGCCCCGGACGCGGTGGGAAGCTCCCTACCCTGCTGCAGCGCCTGGCTTGCCCAGCCGCGAGCAAGGGGTGCAAGGTGTTGCTGGTGCGGCTGGAAGGATTTCTGGGGCTGGGAAGTAGTGGGGACCCCGAGGAGTGGTAGTGTCAGGGCAGTGAGAAGGGGAGCTAGGTGTAGAGGTACCACCTTACTGTGGTTTGGGAATGATACAGGCTGCCCGATGTCCAGAAGACCGACCCAGCTGCGCTGCGGGTACCTTCTCCCCGGGCACGGGAGGAGGAGCAGAATAAAGAGAGGAGAGCCCGCACCAGCCTCCCACTGGAAAAATCATGGGGAAGGGTATATTCGAGGCCCGCAAGGCTGCAAACCTTCACCGTGAGCCTCGACCTCTGTGTTAACAGCTCTCCATTGGAGAGATCCTTGACCTTTAAGTATCTTTATGCTGGACCCTCAAGTGGAAAAGTCAAAGGCGAGGGGCTCGCGACTCCCGCAACGTCTACGATGGATGGGAATTCAGACCCCATCCATCAACCCGGTTATTGAACAGATGGAAAACCCAAGATCCGGGAGGTAAATTCGCTTCTCCAGGGATGAGAGTCTAGGCAGCTGCTTCAACAGAAGATGCAAAGCAAGTCCTTGCAGCTAGAGAGGCAAAGCTCTTACAGAAGGAAAACATGTTGAGGCAGGGAAGTAGAACCGCAATTGATTCCCAAGCTTTAAAAATTCAAACACAACAAAAAGAGGAGTTTAGGTTGTAATCTGAAGAAAAAAAAATTAAAGTTTCCTTCTCTTCCTCTAACCACCTGGACTCAAAACCAGAAATGATCATGCTGGAAGCAGAGTAGCATTGGCTGGTCCTAGGTCCCAAGGACAGGAGGATTGACTTAAGCAGGGCAAAGCCCTACAAATGCTTTTACCAAGTGTGGCTACATTGTGCAGAATGGGAGGGAGGTTATTCCAGATGTGATTTTTGAAAATGTGTTGTCCCTGGGGCTGTAGGTGGGGTGTCTCTCCAAAACAACTTCATTTGCTGAAGGGGGGGGCGGTAGGCAAATGAGGACCAGGTATTCTTCCTAACCCCATTTCAAGCCTGGCTTGAGTGTTATAGGGCCCTCTGGATGCACCCAAAGGATGCACCGGCTCTACTGCACTTCTGCTTGGCTTTAGACTCTTCCTTGCCACAGACCCCAAACCAAATAAAATCACTATTTGCATATCTAAATCTATAGCTCACTCCCTCCCCCCTCACACATTCTCTTTACCAAGGCTTAGCGCACGGTTCTACCTCTTCTAGAAAATCATTCTGTCCTAGAAGTGTATATAATATGATTTCAAAATTTGGAAGTGGTCTCTGTTGGTGGATCTTCTTTCCCAACACTGGATAGGGCTTCATTTTATTTACAGACACCTTTAGGAAACAAAAAAGGACTTAAAGGAAAGGGTTTGGCAAAAATAGAAGAAGCCCCTTTTGAAGAGGTGCAGCTAGAAAGGAGAAGGAGGGCAAACAGCTTTGCAAGATGCAGTTCCTCATGTAGACTCAGTACCTCTGCCCGAGCATCAGTGCATTAGTCTGTAAATCCAGAAGGTGATTTACAGATTAATCCCTGTGCAATTTGGTAGTCTGCAATTCTGTTATCACTAACTCGCTACATGAGGAGTGCATAATTCAAACACATCAAAATAAGCAATTAAGTGGTTTAATCACTGGAATACTTCACTCTTTTCTTTCAACTTACTCATATTTCTTGGATCATTTCTGTGCTTTTAGGAAAACCTATACATAAAATCTAAAAGTGAAACCTAAACTTGGATATGTGTTTTTGTAACACTAAGTGTTCTCATAAAGGAACATACTGAGGGGGATTGAATTGCAAGCTAAAATCTAAGGGACACGAGCACTTGTGTGTCCCAGTGGTCAGGCTGTGTAAAAGAGAAGCACCAAGAATCTCACTGGCTTGAGTCTGTATCATTGTGTTTACCTATAAAGTGACTACGGATTAGCCCACATTTTACTGTACAAATTAGAGGAAAATGAAAGAAAGGAAGAGGGAAGGAAAAAGGGTGAAGAAAAGAGGGAAGAATGGAGGGGGCAGAAAGATAGGTAGAAGCATTTAATACATCTTCTATGCCCTCCAGAAGTAAGCAGTCTAACCAGGAAGCTTGCAATATAAAAAACACAGTAGACAATACAGGAAAGTGTGAATGCTGGTTAGTGCAGTCAGAAGAAGAGTAGATCATCACAGGCCAGCCTGAGTGCTTTCATGGAAGAGATGAAATGCTTGTTGGCTCAGCTTCCAAGAATGGCCAAGGTTAGACTATGCTGTAGACAAAGGAGGAAGGAATTCCATGCAGGAGGGGCAGCATGGACAGAAACAAGAGCAGAGGGACTTCAATGGCACGGTTGAGGGAGAGACAAAAGGCAGACCAGAGTGGGCAGAGGGGATGTGTTGAGGAAAAGTGAGAGGCAAGGTAGGTTATGGGCTCGACCGTGAAGATGTGGGAATGCCAAATCCAACAGTTTAGACTCAGTCTGCAGGAAATCAGGAGTCCTAGAACATTTTTGGATTAGACAAGCCATACTTCAAGAGGAATGAAGATATATGCAGTGGTAAAATGCAGGATGTCTTGAGGAGGAGGTGGTATGAGGAGAAGGTCATGGTGGTTGGAAAGAACAGAGTGGAGAGATGTGGGTGCAAGAGCTTATGGAGAAACAGTGAGCTGAACTTGGGGTGTGAATATTTAAAAGCTTTCCTGGCAGATTAGAGAAACTTAGAAAATCACTATCTCTTTCTTAGAGTCAATTTAACAACTAGAGAATCAGATCGTTGCTATCTCATCTTGCAAGGGTGATGTTCACAGTGTGAAGGGAGTAAGAATGATCTTTTCATATAAACCAATAGCAAAAAGTTGAACCAACCCAATGTTACTGCCACATGATCCCACAGCAGTAGTGTGTGTGCATGTGTGTGTGTGTGTGTGTGTGTGTGTTTGTGTCTCACTGGGGATTGTGTGTGTGTGTGTCTCACTGGGGATTGAACCCAGGGACATTCTACTTCTGAGCTAGACGCCATCCCTATTTTACTTTTTATTTTGAAACAGGGTCAAACTAAGTTGCTGAGGCCTCACTAAGTTGCTGAGTCTGGCCAGGAACCTGTGATTCTCCTGTCTCAGCCTCCGTAGTACTGGGATTACAAGTATGCACCACCAAACCCAGCCAACAGTCATCTTTTAAAAGCACAATTTGTTGGGATATGTCCAATGCTTTGAGAGCAGATTTGTCAACTTGGGGCTTATCTGGACCACTAGTTTTTTTTTCTCTTGTGTTTCTGCCCTCCATTTCCTTTCTCACCATTTGACTTTCATTAACATCATCACCAGAACATAGATAGGAAAAAGAGTATGCAGTGTGGCATTTCAGAATTGCAATGGATATGAGATATTATCCAACTTTCTCATTCTACATTTAAGGAAACAGAGGCTGGAAAGGTTATGAGAATTGCTTCAGGTCACCAAAGGAGGCATGAGCAAATCCTTACCTTGATTCAAGGCCCCGAGACTCTCTGTGTACCACTGTCTCCAATTCATCACTGTGCCTCCAGTATTTTTCAACTTGCCAGCAGTTATAAAAGTTTTGATGTAGTGAATGAATGAACCACCAGCTAATAAGAGATATGGGAATGATTTATGGATGCTAAAAGCCACAGAATCTATATTATTATCAGGAAAATACATCCTGCTATACTGAGCCTGAAGCATTAATCTGGCAATAATTTTAGATAGGTGAGCAGAAAGGAGAATGACATGGTAGAGGACTACTGCATAGCTTCAGAGACGTGGGATTCAGGATTTGACCTGGCCAGCACTTACCCCAAGGACAGAGGGAATATTCAGGGAGCCTTCTTAGACTTGTGCGATATGAAGCTGGTGGGGTTTTTGGGTAGCAATTCTTAACAACTAAAACGCTTTTGAGCCCCACTCTTCTTGAGGAATGAATATTCTTGAGTCACCATTTAATAAAATTTAATGTTGTGTTGCATTGCATGTCAACACTGATTGTACAACAGAGTCACTGAGGACTTTAATCACCTCTGAGGGTGAGCAGTTATAAAAGTTGATATTTTTCACCCAGGAGATTTCAAAATACAGCCATGATTGAACTACTGCTCTACCAAGAATTACTTTTTCTTTTCCCTCTCTCCTTCCATCCCTTCCTCCCTCTTCTCCTTCTTTCCTTTCTACACATAATTGGGAAGAAGAGTTGGAATACACTGAGGCTTTAATGGAATATCAATAGGACCTATTTACATTTTTGGTTGTATAGAACCTTCTCAGGAGAGAACTGGACATTTTCTCTGTCAATATTCAGGCATGCTGGAAGATTTATAAAATTTCATGACCTAGACTCATCATTTATTCCAGGTTCAAACACAAATTGAAGTATTCATCTGTAGTGGAAAGTAGTTCTCTCCTTGCTTTTGTGGCTACAGCATGGCCTCTTCTCTCTTCTCCTGGATATTTATTTAAAGGAGGGCATTGGTGGCTGACACCATGTCAGCAGCCAAGGAGAGGCTGGAGGGGAGGAGAGCCCGCGGGCCCTGTGAAGAGAGGTCAGCCGGGTCAAGAGAACATCACTCAGGACTGACAGGGCAGCGGAGAGCTTCTTCCTGAGTGCTAATATTACATCTCTACTGAATCAAACAGATTTTTATAAACTTTTCATCATTTCCCATGTATGTTCTTATGTACTGTTCAGATATACATGGTTATTTAACTGAAGAGTCACCTTTTCTACCTGTACATCAAATATGATGGATGCCATTACTGGGGGAATCACTTAACCTGCTTTGGATATTGCTTCACATACAGAGAGAGAAGAGGGAAAAGGGGTGCAGATAGAATTGGAATGTCTTGTTCAGTTTATACGGAAGAAACTAAGGTCGAGAAGGAGAATGAGATATTCCCAAGGTCACACGGCCAGGTCATAGCAGATCAAAACTAAATCCTGGGGTCAGTGGCTCTTTTAGACTACGCTTGGCTTACTCTGGGGTGGCAAGCAGCTGTGGAGAACCTACTTCCTGTGCCACATGATTATGAAAGAGACAACAAAGGGAAAAGCCCCCTTTTTTTTCTTTGCAGTACTGGGGAATGAACCCAAGGGCATTCTACCTCTGAGCTACACCCCCAGTCCTATGTTTTATTCTTTATTTTGAAACAGGGTCTCACTAAGTTGCGGAGGGGCTCACTAAGTAGCCGAGGCTGGCTGTGAACCTGTGATCCTCCTGTCTCAGCCTCCCAAGTACTGGGATTACAAGTGTGTGCCACCACACGTGCCAGAAACCCCATTTTTAAACTTGATCATAGCTAATCAAATGGAAATTTCCTGAGTTGAGATACATAGGGTTCCTAAGAGAGAAAAGACTGTAATCTGGGATGGAAAGAGATTGGAATGAACACCCACCCCCACTCTCATCTCTGTCCCTGGTTTCCCACCATGTAGAAAGAAGATACTTCTGGTTACAAGTGCTCAAACACAACTCAGACGACTATAGCAGAAAGGAATTTAATAGCTCACATGAATAGAAGTTCAAGGGCTCAAGGTAGTTTTAGGCAATTTGAGGCTAAATTGAAAAGTTCCTGGGTAGGACTCTGGGTCAGCCATCCAGAGCATGTGTAATTCCATTACAGCAGGCCAGGGAGGAAGCTACAGAAAGCTGAATGTTGGGCCTGCAGAGTGGGGAGTGAAAATCTACCTCCTAATTTTTATCAGAGCCTGTTTCTCCATTAGCACCACCACCGATTTTCTGCAGAAGGAATTTGAGGCCATTTCTTTAGTTTTGTCATGAATTTCAGATGCTGTTTCCCCTTCACAGGGTCTTTCTTTGCTCAGGTGCCTGCAGTTTTAATTTTATAGGTCTTCAAATGACTCTTATCACCTGACTTTTCACACCTAAGTTTCTGCATCTGCCTGGACAGCACCTTCATACCCATCACCTTTGAAACACAGATCCATACCCATCCAGCCACTCTCTCCCTGGTGTAGGTAATTATGATGCGTTTTTTGTTGTTGTTTACAGTCAGGCTTTTAATTAGTGACACATTACATTCTGATATGCACGTGACTTTTTAAATATGTCTTTTAGAAGCACAAGTGAGTACTATGGTTGCATTTTGAATCTTCTTTTTTCTTTTTGAGTTGCGACTTCCGGGCTCCACTCTTTGGTCTCTCTGGTCCTCGGCATCACCATTCAAGTGCTTCTTCCATGTTTTATTTCAATCTGTGTCAAATGCGTGCTACCTTCCCACCTTTATGCAGAAGTTGTGTTAGGAAACAAGTGGGCTAGTTTTCCTACCATGATAAAGTACAGTTTTATGTTAAGAGACCACTGAGATTTGTTTTTTTAAAAAAATATCCCAAATTTCTAGGTATCTGGGGGCTTCTATTTTCCTCCTCAGCTGCTCTAAGATGAATTTGTCTAATTTTTCCCTGGCAGAGTAAGAATCACACCCAATGCCGTCTCTCCACTTATTGGAATATCTTTAGTGCTATCTACTGGCCAAACGAGGCACTGCCTCACAAAGGGTGAATTTCAGGCAAATCCTCAAGACTTTTAAGGATAACTTAGGCAGGGGCTGAATATATGTTGTGTTTTAGTATATCCAAAACCTGCTTTCTTGGATGATATAACTTCTAGAGATTGCTTATTGTCTTCTAGTTGTGCTGATACTTTGAATAGAAGTCAAACAAGTTGTAATATAAGTGAAATGTGATAGGCGGGCAGGTGCCCATTTGTCCTTCCTTGAAATGGTTCACTGTGAATAGCTTAAATCGGGTTTGCACTTTGCTGAATAATGTGAACAGATAAATTAATATAAAACAAGCCTAGCTATATAGGATCCATCAACAATCCTACACCTTCATGTGTACAGAAAGTAAGAACAGAGAAGTTATAAAAATCCTTTCCAGTTAATTTGTAGTCAATGCTAGGTAAAAAGTGCCTATACTGCTATAGTGCCTATATCCAATACCAAGAGTATAAATTAGAATACTTAAATAATTTTAAGTTGCAAGTTAAAATTCATCTAATACTTATTATCTCCTTGAGACCTTTCCTTTCAAAGCATATTATAATTTATCCAAAGAAGTACATTATGCTTTAATGAAATTTGCAGGAAATAGCACATCAGGAAGGAGTGCAAACAGTGAGCATTTGAGAGTCAGTGTCAAGTGATGTGAGTGACAAAGAGCAGTGGGATCTTATTGCAGCAAATGAGCGAGGGTCACATTTAGGACAAATAGTCGAGAAGGAAGAGCCAAGGACAGGAGATGCCATTGATTATTGGGAAGCAATAAAGAGAAGGGCAGATGTATCAAAATTAATTTAGGTAAAAATCCAGATTTTGGGCCAGGCATGGTGGAGGACGCTTGTCATCCCAGTACTTGGGAGGCTGAAACCAGAGGATCTGGGTTCGTGGCCAGCCTCAGCTACTTAGTGAGGCCTTCCACAACTTGGTGAGGCCCTCCGCCACTTAGTGAGACCGTGTTTCAAAATAAAGAATAAAAAATAGGGCTGGAGGGTGTAGCTCAGAGGTAGAATGCCCCTGGGTTCAATCCCCAGTGCCAAAAAACAAAAACAAAACCAAAAACAATCCAGATTTTGAAGTTTTAGTTTTCAGAAGCTTCATGCAGACATATAAATTTAACAATATTCAGGAACAGAAGATGTCATATCTAAATTTTAGGTTCTTAAAGTGCAATTTATCCCTTTACACTCAATTATTTAAAATTGCTTCTTCGGTCATTTGGAGTCATTTATGCCAGTTCATACTTCAAATTATCCTCTATTTCACATTGTGATGTTGAAAATTGAATATCTTGGTTTGGAAGCTTTATGATATGTTTGATTTTTTCAGTTATCTGTATGTTATTAAGTAATAGTAGATATAAACATTTTGATGGATATGAAAGAAGGGGAACAAAAATCGAAACATATATAACTATAACTTTATACCATTCTATCTTGGGAATGGGATATTTTTTAAAAATTATGTTTGTAAGTACATGTAGAAATCTCTAGTATTTATTTTCCATTGTTCCTATATTAAGCTGTTTTTTTTCTTTGCGGTACTGGGGATTGAACCCAGTGCATCCTACCTCTAAGCTATACCCCCAGCCCTATTTTTTTCTTTTGATACAGGGTCTCACTAAGTTGTAGAGGGCCTCTCTAAGTTGCTGAGACTGACTGCAAACCTGCAACCCTTCTTTCTTAGCCTCCCAAGTACTGGGGTCATAGGCATGCACCACCATTCCTGGATTCATGTACTATTTTTTAAACCTCAGGTGTTGTTGTGCATGTCCTTTCACATATAATTGTTACAACGATCTGATAAGGAAGGTATCTGAAATTTGCCATGATGAAGCTGAGGAATAGAGAAATCAAGTATTTCACCCAAGACCACTTAGTTCTCATGTGATAGGACCCATAATTTGGGTCTAGCAACTCTGGAGTTTTCTCTCCTCATCAACCACGCTGCCCCAAGTGTAATGCTATTTACTTGTGTCTCATGACATCCATCCAAATTCATCATCATCACTCTTATTGTAACCAGTAGAAACGGGAACAAGTAATGCATGGTGTGATGCTGATAAAGGTGTGTGTGTGTGTGTGTGTGTGTGTGTGTGTGTGTGTGTGTGTAGTCCCCCCCAAAGCATGTTAAATGTGAGTCATCTGAATGCTCTTTCAACCAGGAAGGAGGAATGCTTATTCCAGTAATAACCACTGTGGCAATCTGTCAAGCTCAGAGTAGCCTCTTTTTCCAGGTACAGTTCTAGGTTAGAGACAGGCAAAGAGGAACTTGTATGAGGTCTGATTTGGGGTGGTAGGGAAACAGATGCAGCACTTGCCACTGGTCACTCCGTGGCCCCCTTCCTGACCCCACCTGGCTTCCCCGAGTATCCTGGTAGCCCCAAGTTTTCACCTGCCCAGTGCTTCACCAAAACCAGTTGGTGACTTCTCTGATGCCTCAGCTCCCCCTTCTGAATCCTCACTTCCTCAGTCACTCTGACAGTTGTGTAAAGTCTAATTCCTACTAGAAAATTCCCGGTAGTTCCACTTCCCTAAATGAACCTTGACTGACGTCATTTCCAAGTGTTATCCTTTTATTTACAGTTTAAAATTGATCATAAAAATCATAATTGACCAATAACACTGAGTCCCTCAGTATACTTAATGTCAATTGCCTGATCATTTGTGGCAAAAAATCTCTTCCTCTAGGAGGAACATGCCCCTTTCTAGTTTGTTATAGAATGAATATATGAGTGTTTTTGGATGTTCTACTCCTCTATCTGCTGAAGAGGATTGTGCCTGGACCTGATGTTTTTTCCCTTTTTTCTTCCCTAAGGAAAGTCCTACCTTGTCCGATGTCTTGGATTTCAGTGGTGATATTCAAGGGTAAATGAGAACCAAAAGATAAAAAGTACCCAGGCGTGGTGGTGCACACCCGTAATTCCAGTTCTTGGTAGGTTGAGTCAGGAGGATTGCAAGTTCCAGGCCAGTCTCAGCAACTTAGTGAGACTCTATTTCAAAATGAAAAATAAAAAATAGGGCTGGGAGTGTAGATCAGAGGTAGAACACTCCTGGGTTCAATCCCCAATACAAAAATTTAAAAAATGAGGTAGTGAGGGTTGAAGGAAATTTTCAGAAGTCATTGTGCTGTGTGTATATATGTCCCCATCACTCTGAACTTCCTTATGTGTGTGATTACGATTCACGAATAAAATTGTATAAAAAAATAACAAGAAGAAGACGAGGAAGAAGAAGAGGATGAGGATGAGAAACAGAAAAGGTGGAGGTAGTTTCAGCATAAACATAGTGGAAAGGAAAAAAGGGGATTCTAAAAGATATTGTATAGACTATACATCCCTTTCCTGGTATTCAAATAATTAAGAGCTTGAATTATTTTAAATTTAGTTTTGGTTGCAAGAATTGGGTTCTTCGAATTGTGGCACATCTCTGAGACTGAACTGTGCAGACAGACTGTGCGTTTATAAAGGTTACATGTGTATAAACAGGCTTTGTGGATAGCACACAGTCTCTAACTATTCAGTAAAAATAACTAATCTAAACCTCTCCAAGTCCTTAAGATATCAACACTTTTTCTGACTCCAATTCAGTTTCCTAAGTGTTATCTGAAGTGCAAAAGTGTATTCCCACATCTGTGTTTCTCAAAATGTATATTTTATGAAATAAGCTCTAAAGAAAATTAAAATATTTACACAGAGGAAAAAGTCTGAGTTCAACTTAAGTTTGGGAAACACTAGACAAAACAAAGTTAAAGAGATTGATTTAAGTCAGGCATGGGGACTCACGCTTGTAATCCCAGTACTTGGGAGGCTGAGATTGGAGGACCCAGGTTCGGCCAGCCTCAGCTACTTAGTGAGGCCCTCCACAACTTAGTGAGAGATCCTGTTTCAAAATAAAGATTAAAAATAGGGCTGGGGGTGTAGTTTGGAAGTAGAATGCCCCTGGGTTCAATCCCCAGTACTGCAAAAATAAATCAATGAATAAATAAGATTGATTTATTCAATGACTATTTAAATTCCTTAATTATTTTTCTTGGAGCTTTTTGAGAGTCTCTTGTAGGACTAGTATAATCCAAAGTATACTTAGTGGGGCACAAAGAGAACCACATAGTAGCCATGTCTTCCTGCACACAGGAGAAATTAAGTGGAGTCAGATAAAATCAAATAAACACATCTAGATTTTTGTCTCTTATTGATAGGGGATGTGAGATAAGAGGGAGCAACAGTTGTATGTTCACATGGACTTATGTATTTGATCCGGTAAGGAATGGGCTAGGTTTTGCAAGGTTCTATTTTATACCTTCCTTATAGTTAGCATATTTCTGGCTTGAAAAATATTAAAATCAGTATGGAATAGAATTTTTTTTAGCATGCAGTAAAATTTACTCTTTGTTATATAGTGTCATGGATTTTGGCAAATGCACACAGTCATGTATCATACAGAACAGTTTTAATTCCCTCAGTTTTCTTATACTGTCCCTTTGTAATCAGCTCATCTCTACAACCCCAATCCCTGACAGCCACTGATTTATTTCCCATCCCAATAGTTTTCTCCTTTCCTGAATTAAAAAATTCCTAAAATGCAGCACTTGCCACTGGTCTTGTTTCTTTTGCCTTTGGGATCTTGTTTCTTTCACTTAGTAAAATGTACCCCCCGTCCACATTGTTGCATGAATTAATAGACAGTTCCAGTATTACATTTTGCAGAGGTCTGGAGTTTGTTCACCCAGTCTCCTGTTCCTGGAGACCTTGAGGTGTTTTCTAGTTTTTTACAATTGCCAACAGAATGACACAAGCATGCATTTGTCAGCTCAGTTGCTAGCGCGAGATTGCGTGATCATATACTAAGTGCATGCCTACCTCTCAAGAAAGCCAAAAAACGGTTCTCCAAAATGTCTGTACTATTTTAAATTCTTCCCAGCAGTGTATGAGAGTTGTAGTTGCTCTACATCCTCATTCACATTGGGGTAGAGTAAGGTAGAGCTCAGTAGTAGAGTGCTTACTTAGCATTTGTGAAGCCCTGGGTTCGGTCCCCAGCACTACAAAAATAAATAAATAAATAAATAAATAAATAAATAAATAAATAAGTTATTGCTCTGAGAGTAGATTTTAAATGTTCTTATCACAAAAATGGTAAATATGTGGAATAATACACATGTTAGTTAGAACATCATGTTGTACACAATAAATGTGTATACCTTTTATTTGTCAATTTAAAAAATGCAGTAAGATGTGTGTGTGTGTGTGTGTGTGTGTGTGTGTGTGTGATACTGGGAATTGAACCCAGGGGTGCTCTACCTGTGAGCTACATCCCTAGCCTTATTTTATTTATTTTGAAACAGTGTCTCACTAAGGTACCATACACTGGCCTTGAACCTGCAATCTTCCTGTCTCAGCCTCCCAAGTTCTGGGATTACAGATGTCTGCCACTGTACCTGGTTTAAAAAATACAATAGGATTTTAAACCACTTTAATATGTGTGTAAGTGGCATCTCATTGTATTTTCAATTTGCATTTCTTCAAAGTCTAATGATGTAGAGCAAACTTATTTGCCATCCATCTGTCTTCTTTGATAAAGTGTCTGTTTAAACGATTTGACTATTTTTTATTGCGGTGTTCGTTTTTTAATAATTGAGTTTTCAGGACAATCACACACTTTGGTACAACTCTTTTATCAGCTATGTGATTTAAAAATATTTTCTTCTACTCAGTAGGTTGTGTGTTCATTTTCTTAACTGCTTCTCAAAAAGCAAACATTTAAAATTTTGAGGGTCCAATTAATTAACATTTTCTTTAATGGATAGTGGCTTAGGTGTAGTATCTAAAAACTTCTTGAAAAACCCAATGCAACACTTATTGCTCCTAAAAGAGGTCAATGATCATTTTCAGGTTTTAATTTTACTTGTAAAAATATGGTGTGAGGCCAGGCATGGTGGTGCATCATGCCTGTAATCCCAGTACTTGGGAGGCTGAGAAAGGAGGATCACAGGTTTGAGGCCAGCCTGAGCAACTTAGTGAGACCCTGTTTCAAAAAAAAAATAGTGCTGGAGTATAGCTGATATGTAGAATGCCCCTGGGTTCAATCACCAGCACCACACACACACATACACACG
>PVJS01005079.1:0-39417 GCA_004027185.1 Glis glis
GGGGGGGAGGGACACCAAGAGCTGTGTGCATGTATGTTAACACCAAACTGATACTCATTGTGATGTGAGACTACAATGCACCAATAAAAACATAAAAGAAAAAAGTGTTGAAACAGACTTGTTTCAAATTTCAATCTAGAAAGCTAAAGTAATTAATTGATGCTTTTTTCCATTGAAAAGCAAAATATAAGTTCAGACTTCAAGCCGTTTTGAAAAACAATGAGTTTTTTAAATTCATGCTTTTGCTCTAGATTGAAGAATAGATTAGTTGTATTGTCAGATTTCTTATAAGCTGATTTTATGATTTAAAGCCCACATGATTTAGCTTTGAATGGCTTACTGAAATGGACTTTACCGAAAGTATTTGTATAGTGTTCTGCTGGATGGAATTGCTGTTTTCCATATTCCACCATGACATTTGAGTGAAACTGTTTTTTCTGGAGGTACATACTTTTTGGGATAAATGTGAGCCACTTCAAACATCCTTTTTGTTTTTTGAGAATCAGTAATTTATAAATTGCAGCTTTTTACTTCCTTCCAGGAGTAGGAATAGGAATTGAAACACTTCAAAGTATTATGTAAGAAAAAACTATCTAAAATGTGTTGTAAACTTTCTTTTGATAGTAAATATGGTCATAATAAATATAACCCTGTGAATATGTTCCTTTAAACTAGTAAATACCATGTCTAAACACACAACATCTTTCTACCCTCACTGTCTCCATTGATAAAGGATTTTTGTTTTCATTAATGACTTAATTTGACTAGTAGGTAGTTCTTTTATTGTTTCTTTTTCCCAAGAAATTATTGCTAAGAAAAAAATGGAGACCATTCACAGTTATGTCTTACTGATGTGTCTTTCAAAGAATTACCAAGACACATTTTTAATTAAAGTTGAAAGATGAGCTAATAAACTTGAGCATACTGGTCTTCTGTAAAATCTTGTAGAATAATTTTTTTGTATTCACAATGTACTTTTTAATCCGTGAATTTTGCTCTTTGCTTAATTACCTTGCAGTGCAATTCATCTGTTTTGTTTTGTTTTCTTTATATAGATGACAGTCGAACTGCAAGCCAGTTGGATGAATTTCAGGAATGCCTGTCCAAGTTTACTCGATATAATTCAGTACGACCTTTGGCCACATTGTCATATGCTAGTGATCTCTATAATGGTTCCAGCATAGTCTCTAGGTAAGTATTGAGCACATGCCTTACTATTTTTGTGTGTGTGTGTAAGAATATCTAGAATTAAAGCCTGTGTTCTGAAATTAGGGTGCCTGGAAGTTATAAGTATCGTGGTCTTTGGCAAGTTTGTGAATCTCCTTAGTCTTCTTCTGAGGACCTCACTAAATTGCTGGGGATTGAACCAAGGAACATTCTACCTCTGAGCTACACCCCCAGCCCTTTTTATTTTTTATTTTGAAACAGTGTCTCACTAGGTTGTTGCAAGTCTCACTAAATTGCTGAGGCTGGTCTTGAACCTGCGATCCTCATATCTCAGCCTCCCAAATTCTGGGATTACAGGCAGGCGTGCACCACCACACCTGGCCATTTGCATTTCTTCTTTTCTGAAGTATCTGTTTAGTTCAGCTGCCCATTTATTGATTGGGTTATTTAGGTTGTTTATGGTAAGTTTTTTGGGTTCTTTATATATTCTGAATATTAATCCTGTGTCAAAGAGTCAGCTCTTAGTTTTGATGTATTTCTGTTTTGTATCGTTGATTTTCGTCAATTGTTATTTAGTTTCTTCTGCTTTCTATAGTTTTAATTTGCCCTTATTGGCTAATTTCTTATGGTAGAAACTGAGGTCATTGAGTTGACAACTTCTTTCCTAATATAGATATTTGGTGCTAGAAACTTCCCTGTAAGCATTGTGTTAGTTATATCAGACAAATATTGATGTGATATCGTTACTATTTTCATTCAGTTCAAATACTTATTTTTTAAATTTATTTTTAGTTATTTTTTGTTTTAAAATTTTAATTTATTTTTAAAATTATAAAAAATATGTATTTTTATATACAATGTGATATTTTGAAGTATATATCAGAGTACTTTTTAATTTCCATTCTTATTTTTCTTTGGTCCATGAATTACTGAGGGGTGTGTTACTAGTCATAGTGGGATTTTCCAGGTAACTTTCTGTTGATGATTTATACCATCATCTTGATGATCATTTTTAAATTTTAATGAAAATTTCTAATACATATCAAAACAGAAGGAGTTGAATAATAATCCCTCATGTAACAGCACTCAGATTCAGCAGTGATTAAGATTTTGTTATACATATGCTTCATTTGTTCTTTTCATTCTTATTTTATTTGTGTAAGTATTTTAAAGAGAATCTCAGATGTTATATCATTTCACCCCTACATACTTAAGAATCTCCATTTCTTAAAATAATTCACATTGTAAACAACAGGGCTGTACTATATCTGAGACAATTTGTAGTAATCCCTTGGTATCATCCAGTTGCTAGTCTATGTTCAAACTTCCTACAATGAGTTAACCTTAAAAAGATATTTTTGAGGCAGATCAGGAATTTGACAAGTTGGTTTTTTGTTTGTTTGTTTGTTTGTGTTTTGGTGCTGACTTGGCCACTGAGCTACACCGCAGCCCTAGCAAGTTTTAACTTGGATAATTTTGCTAAAACTGCATGTTTTTCATTTGCAGGACTAAATTTTTTATTTACATATATGAAAGTTGGTCTTGAAACCTAAGCCCTTAACTAAAGAGACTATTGCAGGATATCTTTTAATGCTTTGTAACTGGGTGCTTAACTCAGTAATGAATAAGGCAAAAATTACACATTCGTTTTATTTTTCTTTATTTTGACAATGTGAGTTTTTTTAAGCACTGGATTGAGCAAAATGTGAAAATGTAGCTTGAATATGAAATGGCAAAAATAACTATCAAAGGTTATTAAAAACTATACCTGACCTCAGATATACCACAGTAGAGCTCTTTGTGTCAGTTAATGTCCCATTGTGATTTATCCTACATTGTATTTTCTTCTTCAGTTCAAACAAAAACAAGACTAAAACTTCTTTCTTAATATTGTATTACAAAAGCAATCATCTCTACTTAGAAGATGTGGGATTAGTAGTTATCAGTCTCTTTTAACATTTTTTTAAATCATTTCTGAGAGCCATTTTTTACTTAATTTAGTATAATCCTGGATTTTTTCTCTTTACAAGTACTAATAAATTTTGACCATAGTATAATATTTATGTCAAAGTGCTATTCTGAAACAGATGTTTACTATCCTTAGGAGACCCAAATAGGATTTCAGACTGGGAATATTATATATTCAAAGTGATGTTAGTTACATTAAAATATTTGAATTAAAATAAAAAATTTTGAGAATACTTTTGGTTGGTCCACCTTGCATGCTAGCAACCATTCTTTTCTCTCAATTACATTAAATTAATATTTCTGAATGAAAATTTTCCAAGTTTAGAAGTTTGTTAGACAGGACAAATGGAAACTAATGGGTAGCAAGAAAGGATGATCTAGCCAGAGAAATAAAGGACTTAGAAATTATCACAGCTCTAGTGGTTTTTGCTTTTCTTAGTTTTTCATATTGAAACATACTGATGATGAATTCATTTTAAAAAGGCTTTTAATTCCTCTCAAAATAGGAAGTTCAGTGAATTTCTTTTAGGAAAAGGATTAAAAAAGAGAAGACAGATAATGTTGAAATTGGTGCCTTAAATTACTATATCCAGAGAAATAATTGTTCTTACTGTAAAACTGCATGACGTGTATCTCATAGCTGATCACTTACTGCAGTGAGAGTTGCACTGAGAGCAAAAGCTGACCCTCAACTGCTTTTGCTTGTTTGCGGTAACACCATGCCCGTCCTCCACAAGGTGGCAGCGTGTGTTTACAGTCCTCAGCTTCTGGACCACCAACAAGGAATGGGAATTGGTGATTTACAGCGAAGTTCATCCTCCTGGTTACCAGCAACAAGTAATGGAAAGGAAAGGGGGCATTTCCTGAGCTGTTCTCACTCATAGCAATAATGCCACATTTTGCATTTTGTCTTCCATTAGGTTTTCTGTGACCACCAGAGAGGATTGGTTGGAAATTGTATAGTTTAAACTTATTCAGTACTTAGTAGTGAATACCTGGTTGAGTTTTACATAACCTAGATTTTTATGGTTAAAACTGTTACACACCATACCTGAAGAGATTATTTTTGCTTATGTTTACTCAAATTTTCAAATTGAGCTGTATCAGGCATTAGTAAATTCATGAGAAGAAAATGGTTGTGCATTCATTCATTAACAGTAAATTAGTCATTATGTTGGTAATGTAGTGTTTGGTTGCTTACTCTTAGAATGTAATGTAGATATTTTACATGAATTTATAGATTGATTTAATCCTTCTATCAACCATATGTAGTAAAGTATTTCTGTTAATCCTGTTTTACATTAGGAAGCAGATGTAGATAGAAATTTTGTAACATGTACAAGATCAGCACAGTGCTAGTCTTGGACAGAGCTGAGGGTCCAACTCCTCAAGCGGGCATGCGGGTTCCTGAATTCTAGTGCTCTATACTCACTTCAGCCTCTGTTGAAGCTTTGGGGAAAAGTGTCAGGAAACATTTTACTTTTGAGACACCCATAAGGATAAAAGTACTTCTTTTGAGGTTCTGTATACTTCTATTGTCTTGTTTAACTAGGCCTTAATAATGAACATTTTGCTCTTATGTTCAAATGGTCACTTTTTGCCATAGTTTGAAACTGCTCAAGCTTTGTTTTTATAGTAGCTACTTAAAAAGATAGTTTTTGCTAGACATCAGTTTATAATGTGGCCAATGTTCATTTAGATTTGGTGTAACTTTCAATATATTTTTTTGTTTTAGAATACTTGAGAGTTGTAAATTTTTACTTAACAGATCTCCAACTAATTATTAACTTGGTTTCTAAAGAAGAGGTATCATTTTAAAGACTACCAATGTACTTTCTCTTTTGTCTTGAAAGTTACTGTCCCTCGGGGGTTGGGGAGAAATGAGATGAATGGAAGTACCGAGGAAAGGGTTTCCTTCTGGATTTTGCCTAGGACCTGTCTTCTGAAGCAGCTGATTTTGAACCTGTGGCCTAGCTGGAAGCTTGGTTAGGGTGCAGTCCTATCCATCTTATTTGTTCTGCATCCCCGTGGCTGGTACATGGCCTTGCTCAGTAGTAAATACCTGCTGATGATTGACCTCCAAAGCTATGTGCTTAAGAGGAAACCTCTTCTTAACTCTGCTGCAAAACCATCTCTCAAAGCTAGTTTTCAAATTTTCTTAACTGATATTTTGGAGCATTTACTGCATCTTAGAACAATACATAGGTAGGTCTTGAAAAAGCTATGGTAATCTTTTAACCTTCAAAATTACATACCTCTTTGTACATGAAATATGAAAGTGTTTGTCTTTCCATGTAATTACTTTGAAATCATTGGGAATTGTAGTTTCAAACTTTGCATTGGTTTTATTTATAGAACAGAAAACATTTTGAGTGAGAAAAGTACTGCCATTTTTGCCTCATACAGGAATCAGCAACTGTGGCCCATAAGCCAGATTTGGCCCATTATCTTTTTTTGAATAGTTCATCAGCTAAGAATGAGTTTTACATTTTTAATTGATTGAAAAGTGAAAAGATTAACATGGTTATAATGTATGACTTATAATAATGACATGAAAACTTTAGAAATTCAGATTTCAATGTCCATAAATAGTTTTATTGGAACACAAGTGTATTCGTTCCTTTACTTATTTTCTGTGGCTGCTTTTGCACTACTGTATCAGAGTTGAAAAGTTACAGTAGAGAATTGCAAAGCTGCTGGTTGTGGTGGTGCACACCTGTATTCCCAGTACCTGGGAAGCTGAGATGGGAGGATCACAGGCTCAAAGCCAGCATATGCTTACTCAGTGAGATTTTGTTTCAGAATTTTTAAAAAAGGGGAGCTGGGGGTGTAGCTCAGTGGTAGAACCCCTCTGAAAAAAGGAGGGAGAATCACAAAGCTTCTCTGGCCCCTTCACAAAAAAAGTTTTCTAACTCCTGACCTAGTAAATTTGTTGACTCTAAGGATGTATTACTACGTTCTTGATTAAAGTTCTGTCATATTTTTGCACATCCGAGAGTGTGTGTCTGTGAAAGAAAATGTCTTGTGTTAGTTACGGTTTCTGATCTGTCTGTGTCTATTTTATATGCTTCATCATTACTTACTTAGCAGTAATAACCTGTTACTTGGCTTGTCCTGTGATAGGCACTCCATCGCTGGTTGAATGATAGCTGCATGTCTTACATAGTAACAGATTCTGGTTTGTTCAGCAGAAAGTTTCCTTTGTGTCAGATAGAGCTGAAACATGCACTGAAGAATGGTGAAAGTCTGCTCCGTGGCGAGGTGATTCAGCCGTGTCATGTTCATCTTGAAAGGGGCTGCTGTCGCACTGCCAGTGATTGTTGGTGTTCGTCCTCTCTCCTCCTCTTCCCATCCCCACCCCAGCATCTAAAGTCATACAACTTAATGCTTTGCTCTGTTCTTGAGAGAGATTAATTTGTGATTATATTATTTACATAATTTAAGTTTAAGAAATACTAGATCGCCTAGCGTGCGCAAGGCCCCAGGTTTGATCTCCAGCAGCCCCATCCCAAAGGGAACGCTGTAGAACCACAAATCGGATCATTTTTTTAAAATCCTTTTATCGAATGTGGTTTATATAGAATAAAGTGTAATGTTTAGATTTTGGTAGTTTTCTAAACCACAATAAAAATAAAGAATATTTCCAAAAATTTTATTCACCTCCACTTTGCAGTTAATTCTACCTCCTCCTCCCCGCTCCTCTCTGAGCAGTTAGTTATCTGCTTCCTCTCATCATAGAATACTTTAGCCTTTTTGCAATTTCTTGTACATGGAATCATCCAACATGTAGTCTTTTTCATGTCTAGCTAATTTACCCCTCTAATTCAAGGTTCATTCACGTTGTTAGATATATTAGCAGTTTGTTTAGTTACTTATTGAGTAGTATGTTATATATGCATATTCTACAAATTATTTAACTATGTAATAGCCATTTGAGGCTTTTGGATTTTTTTCTTTTTTCTCTTTTTTTCCCTCTTTTGTGGTACTAGGGATTGAACCCAGGGGCATTCTATCTCCAAGCTACACCCCCAGCCCTTTGCAGTTTTTATTTTGAAATGGAGTCTTGCTAAGTTGCTGAGAGTCTCACTAAGTTTCTGAGGCTGGCCTCGAACATGCAATCCTCCTGTCATCCCAAGTACTGGGCGTGAGCCACTGCGCCCAACTTATTTTCGGATTATTACTATTATGAAAAAGATATGCATATTCATACTCAAATCATTTTGGGTATTCATGTTTATATTTACCTCTCTTGTGTAAGTACCAGGAATCAATTGCCGGGTTGTATGGTGAGGGTGTATTTAACACTTTAAGAAACTGCCAAAACGTTTTCCCAAGTGGTGGGATTCTTCTGTCCTTTCCTCCATGGGGAATATAGCTTAGTGGTAGAGCACCCCTGGGTTCCATCCCTAGTGCTGCAATAAAAACAACAAAATAAGTGTTTAATTTTGGTAGTTTTAATTCATCAGTTTTTAAAATTTTATGTCATATAGAAATGTTTGCCTACTCCAAAGTTGTGAAGATTTTTCTTCTATGTTTTTTTTTTCCTACTCTTAGTAGTTTTAGCTTTTAAACAAGTCTATAATTTATTTCAGGTTAATTTTTGTTTCAATTGTGAGGTAAAGTTGGGGTTCATTTTTTTCCTTACAGTATGGATATCTTATTCCAAGCATCATTTGTTCAACCTTTTTTATTGACATTCTTATTTAAAATCAATTGACCAGATAGGTGAGTCTTCTTAACTCTGTCTCGTTCCATTTTTCTCAGTCATGCATCCCTTAACAGCAGGGATATGAGAAAGGCATCTCGTCCTGGTGTGAACGTTGTAGAGCATCATACATAAACTAAGAAGGCTGTGACGGCACTAGGCTGTATAACTCAACAGGACCACAGCCCTTTGTTAACTCAGAAATTGTTACACGCCATATGACATGACTGTATACGTCTGATAGTAGGCCAGTAACATACTGTCGTGGTTATTGAAATTTTTGTAATAAGCCTTGAAGTCAATTTGTATAAATCCTCTGTCTTTTTTACTCTTTTTCAAAGTGGTGTTGACTCTTCCAAGTTCTTTGCATTTCCATAAAAATTTTAGAACAAGTGCTCATTTTTCTTTTTCCTTGCTATGATGGTTTAAAGGGATTTACCTGGTAAAAGTCGCATTTTGTCTTCTACTTTCCTTTAGTGTTTTTGATTACTTGTTCTTATAGGAAACATGGGATATATTTCTGATTTGTCAAGTTCGCCTTGTTGATATTTTGAAGAAATGATTTTAAATTTTCATGATGAAATTTTTCCACAGTGTAAACGCTTGTCATTCATGATAGTGTTTCAGGATATAATCTGTCAGGTAGTATATTTGTTCCATCTATTCACTGATAGCCAGCAGGAATAGTAAACTAAAAAAAATTTTAAGTAATTGCTTTAAAGCAAGATCTTGTGGCTTTATGGAATTAAAAACAAAATGAACTAGCTGATAAATGTTATCAGGTAAAAAATATATGCAGACTTCAAAATGTGGGTTCATCTTAGTGCCTATGAAATAAATTCAAGTATATCACTTATTCAGATAATACTCAGCAAACTAAGACCTGTGAGCCAATTTCAACCCATTGCCTGATTTTGGCTAGCTCACAAGGTTCACAGTGTTTAAAGAGGAGGCGAATACATTCATAAATCTTAACGAAATATTCTCAATAGGGTACATTGGCCGCATAATGATTGAGTTCCAAAGTTATCAGTCTAGTTGCTCTTATTAGAATGGAAGCAGGCTTCTGTGGAAAGTAAAGTCTAATCAAAATTGAGGTGCACGTGAGTGGTTTCTGTGGAGAAGCTAGCCTGACCAACACAGCTGAGATCGTGAGCACAGGGCAGGTGACCTGAACCGGGAGGGCGGTGCAGGGTTTGGTAGCTGAGGCATCAGAGCTCCAATGCCTGCTACAGCCCGAGCTCTAAGTCCTTATAATCAGTAGAGTCGGAAGAGGGAGGAGGGAGGACAAAAGTAACTGTCCTTTGTATAGTGAAGATTTGAAGTCTAACATAAATTTTTGTTTTGCTTTATTTTTTGTTTTTGGTACTGAGGATTGAACCCGGGAGCATTCTACTCTGAGCTACACTCCCAGACCTTTTTATTTTACTTATTTATTGTTTTGAAACAGGTTGCTGAGAGTCTCGCTACATTACTGAGGCTGTCCCCTGACCTGTAATCCTCCTCCCAAGTACAGGGGTTACAGGCATGTGCTACCAAGTTTAACATAATTGATGACAATTCTTAAAACAGTGCTTGACACATAGTAATATTTATGTTATGGAAGTTTTTGCTGTTAGTGTTAATTAATTTGGGAGAGAGTCAGTTTAGTGACACCAATCCTTAATTGGCTTTGCCTATATTTGTATTCTTTAAAGGTCTGTCCATTTCTTTTCACTAAAATGACCAGTTTCTAAACCTGTATTCTGTTTCTTTCAAATTGTAGTTACACGTTGCTCTTGAGGCATGCTATCATGGTAATGAATGAGACTTACAGCAACGACTCTTTCTTTATATTCTCTTCTGATAAATTGGGTCCTAGTGCTCAGGGATATCAATCCACCTTGTTTGTTAATACCTGTTTTATAATTGCAAAAAGGTATGGCAGAGCATGGGAACGCTGACAAAATTTACCATTGCGCATGTTGACTGTTGCACTTCTTGCTCCACACTGTGCTGGAAGTCTGTGTTGTCAGCTGTCCTGTGGGGTTTGTCACCTTGCTGCTTAATCACTTGAGTGATGACCCTTGTGACAAAGGAGATAGCCAGTTTCCTATAGCTGAAATACATTATGTTCTTTAAACAGTTGAAAGATTTCAAAATGTAAAAGAAAAATGCAATTTATTTCCATGTTTAAAGTAAGTCTCCAAGCCGGGCGTGGTGGCGCACGCTTGTAATCCCAGTACTTTGGGAGGCGGAGACCGGAGGATCCGGGTTCGCGGCCAGCCTCAGCTTGCGCGTGTGCGCATGCGCGCACACTGTTTTTTTCTCTCTCTCTCTCTCTGTGTCTCTCTCACTCTCTCATTCTCTCTCTCTCTCTCTCTCTCTCTCTCTCTCTCTCTCTCTCTACTTAGTGAGGCCCTCCGCAACTTCGTGAGACCCGGTTTCAAAATAAAGTATAAAAAATAGGGCCGGGGGCGTAGCGCGGAGGTAGAACGCCCCTGCGTTCAATCCCCAGTACCGCAAAAAAAATTAAAAAATAAAAAAATAAAGTAAGTCTCCAGCTAGAAATCTAATTGGCTCATTATAAGTAAAAATGAAATGAATCATCACATCATATATATTATTTCCCAAAATGGTTTAAGCATGCTTTCTAAAGGTTTAGCCACAGGCTGGAGAGTACATGAAATTTCTCCCTGTCTACAATTAATTATGTAATAATAGCTAATATTCATCGACCATTCAATATTAAACATGTTACATGTATTAACTCATTTAATTCTCATAACAACAGTATGAGATAGGAATTATTATTATCCACATTTTATCGACGAGAACAATAAGGGTTAGAGTAATATGCTCAAAGTTAGCCAGCTTGTAAAGGGCTGAGATTGTATTAAACAATCAGGTAGCCTGGTTTCAGAGTGGATGCCAGTAATTACTATGCCATATATCACACTTCTGTACAAGTCAAAATGTAAAGGGTGAGGGTTTAAAGCTAAAATATAACTGCAAATGAATGTGTCTTCTGCAGCTATGTATGTGTATTTCTTCCTGCCTAGACAGTACAGGAAGTACACTGCATATATCAAGCATTTATTAATTGCATATAAATTCATATACCTACATGATATACTTTTATGGATTACCAAGGATATCCTTTTACAGAGTAATTAATGATTAGTTAATGATTTGTAAGAAGGTAATTGAACCGATGTTGATGAATAAGAAAAGATCAGTATGCATTAAGAATATTTCCCTAAAAGATACATGGAGATGCTCACTTTTCATTATAGCTTAAAACCCTTCCTTAATTTTATATATTTTTTACAGGAATGTCATTCAGTTAAGTGTCACTGACTTTAGTACAATAATTCCTAAACCTTTAGAAAGCATGCTTAAACCATTTTGGGAAATAATATATATGATGTGATGATTCATTTCATTTTTACTTATAATGAGCCAATTAGATTTCTAGCTGTTTATATAAAAACAACGTTGTTGAGACTCCAAGTTAAGCTCTACAAAAGTGACTAAGATCTTATGCTTTACTTTGAAGTAGCTTATTTTGGAACATATGATGAATATATGTAGCTCACTAAGAGAAGAGTGAATTCCCTAAGTAACTATAGAGGAGACTATAGGGATCTGCCTCCCACATTTGTGGTATAAATTGTGAGTATTGGGGATTTATAATACAAAGAGATAATATTTGAGGGATAAGGAATGGATTTGGGGGAAAGTAATGGTAATTTCATGGCTCATTTTTATGTGTATTTTCTGTCACTTTGTCATAACCCAATTCAGTAATTCACTTTGTGTACTATTTTATTAAAATAGCATTGAGTAGTGTGAAATCTTTTATCTCAACAAAATGGTGGAAAGAGAAAGAACTAGACTTTATGAAAATAATTGATCATTTTCTTTAGACGTATTTGTAATATACCAAATAAGTTACTCAACTTTAAGTTGTTTAATGCTTACTAGGGCCGAATTGAAAAATATGTCAGGATTCTAGGTACAGAAGTACAGCTATAAGGGCAATTATGTAAACGGTTTTCTAACATTTGTAATTTGGTATATCTTGATGACTTCTTCAGAACATCGGCCCTTGCATAATTTGAAGGCATTTCAAGTAGATCTCTTATCCATGTAGACAGAGTCACTATCATTTTATAAACAGAAAATACCGAATCCCGAAATGTCTTTACTGTAAATGTCACAAGGATAGGTAAATGGTCTCATAGATGAAGTATATACTTGTTTCCCCTTAGTATTGAATTTGACCGGGATTGTGACTATTTTGCGATTGCTGGGGTCACAAAGAAGATTAAAGTGTATGAGTATGGCACAGTCATCCAGGATGCAGTGGATATCCATTACCCTGAGAACGAGATGACCTGCAATTCCAAAATCAGGTACTGACGTCGTTTTCTTGGCATGACGCAGTTGTCTGTATAACAGTTCGTGTGTGTTATTATTGTGAGGTTCTTTTGCCTTTTCATGAGACTTCTTACTCCTTAATGGTGAGCCCTGTAATTGTACAGTGTATACAGAGGATATATTATTGACTTAAACCGGAATGTCTTCCTTATAGATATTGGTTACTTTTCCCCTGTGGGGATCATTTTTCTGATTGCCAAATAAAAACTTTCTTTTATTTAATTTAATAAAGGTCTTTGTTGGAAATGGCCATTAGTACAGTAGTGAATAACAGACTACTGTAGCTTGTGAGTAGTGTCTGAAGGTCAGAAAATGTTTCCATAGTTTGCACATGTCTCTAAATATTATTATTGTTTCTAGTTTTAAGAATTCTTCTCATAAGAATATGTTCTCTGTTTTTCATTGAAGGAATAGTTTTTAAGGTTCATATATTGGGGTTATAATTCATAAGGAATACTTTTCTTACCTGAAATACTATCCCAAAATGCACAAATTTGGCCCTGCTTCTGATATGCCCCTCAAAATCTTAAAAATTCTAAAATCTGCTCTTCTCTTCCCCTGCTCCTTTTTTTGCCTTTCTCCCCCCCCAACCTTACCAAAAAAAAAAAAAAAAAGCTTCCCAAGCTATTCTCATGAGCATTGGCTTAAAAGGGGTGGTATAAGGAAATTACCTAATAATAGCTTTATTTAGAACTTGGACCATTTTCAAAACAGTCATGGCAGTCATCCTTGAGCCTTTCTTGATAAATCACACACACACACACACACACACAGACACACACACAGGTTGAACATCCTTTATCTTAAATGTTGGTACCAGTATTGTTTCTGATTTTGGCATATTTGCATATGCATAATGAAATGCTTTAGGAATGGAACCCAAATCTAAGCACAAAATCATTTGTTTCTTAAATGCATAGCCTAGAGGTCATTTTTTTTAATATGAAAATCTAATCATGAATTCTTTATTGTCCCGGGACAAGAAAATGACAACTACCACAATTTGATATGTAAAATGATATGGGGCCACAGTAGACTTGATAGCATTTTATACTAACAAAACACACCCTTAGCATCTACATTAGCAATTTGTATTTACACATTTTTTTATAATTTTGTGCATGAAACAAAGTTTGTGTGCATTGAACCATCAGGCTTGTGATGTCCTCTTGGTGCTCAAAAAATACAGATTTTGGAGCATTTTGGATTTTTAGAGTAGGGATGCTCAACTTGTGGTGTATGTGTATATGTGGCATTTTAATAATAACAGAGCAAGTATTATAGTCTTTTCATAATTGGTTATGGTTTTCTTTTGTTTCCTTCATTCCTAAAAACACTGGACCATGATAATTTTTGAGCCTGCCCATTTATCAATGGCATTCATCATTGAGAATCTGTTATATTTTATCTCCTAAGTAGAGAGAATACAACACGAGTAAGACATAACTTTATTAAATTCTTGTATGTCAGGTGTTGTCCTAAGCACTTTGTCTTTAGCAGACGTATGAGATAGTTATCATATGTCCTCATTTAATACACAAGGAAGCTGTAGTAAAGAAAGTAAATAACTTGCCTATACAGCTAATACGTGCAGGAGCCAGTATTCAGACTGAGGTAGTTTGGTTCTAGAGGTTGTGCTCTTAGCCATTTCATGCTACTTATTTCTAGCATGGAAACCATAATAGTAGACCTATTTTATAGGATTATACTTCTTAAAAATATCCATATGCACTCAGCTCAATACTTGGCCTATGGCAAGTATTCATAGTAAACATTGCTATAATGAAAAAATGTAATTAAAGGTTTTAAATGTACTCTCTACACGTTCTGTCATGATACATATACAAATATGCAATACTTAATGCTACCTTATGTTACCTTACAGTACATGGCAAAAGCTGAAAGCTGTGATTTTGGAGCTGAAAGGATCAATACCTAAGCAAGCCTAAAACAGAGCAGGACAATCTGTTTTCACCAGTTGTGAAAGTATACTGAATTAGCCAGAGCCTTTTTTTTGTACTGGTGGTTGAAACCAGGACATTCTACCTCTGCGCTGCACCTTCAGCCCTTTTTATTTTGAAACAGGGTCTCCATAAGTTGCTGAAGTTGGCCTCAAACCTGCAATCCTCCTGCCTCAGTCTCTTAAGTCTCCGGGATTACAGGCATGTGCCACCATATCCAGCTTAGAGCCATAGCTATTAAGTGGCAGAGCTGGAATTTGAACATAGGTATATTTAAATCCAAAATTTAACTATTCCATATAATTTCTATCAGAAAGTTTAGTAAGTATATTTTAAAATGCAAATGAGCTCTCCCAATCCCAGAAACTTAGCATGAGTGCAGCTAGTGGAGAGCAGAATTTTTGCTCGTATGCTTGGAAATTGGGTACATTAAATGCTTTCCTTTGCTTTTTCCTTTAATATGCATGTGCTTTACTGTATACATGCTTCGGTTATATGTCTCAACTCTAGGATACGTTTTTAGATATTGTAGACTTTTAGAGCACTTGAGAATAGCTGAAACCAAAATGTTAAAAGTTTGATTCTGTTAGATGTCTTTAATTGGAATTTCATTCATAAGTTGTATTGGTCAAGTCAAGAATTTTTGGATGTAAATCCAGAAACCCACTTCAGACTAGTGTATCTGACTTGTATAATTTGCCACAGCTGAATCCAGGGGCTTAAATAATCTGAGTTTCTGTCACTCTGCCATGGAATTCTCAATCATCTTCACTGGTAGATGTGCTTTGCTTGTGTGTCAAAGGTGGCAGTGACAGCTGCAGACTCACAGCCTTCTTACACCTAGTGGTCAGAGTAAAAAGTGGTAAAGGACATGACTTGATGGCTTGCTCTCCATTGAAATATGTAGGAATTATTAATAAGTCTCTTCGTGAATATATTATGGGCAGAGTAATTATTGTGAACCTTAAAACAGTGCTAATCTTTCTGAAAATTCTTTATATCCCATTGTTATTTATTTCTATGTAAAGTTTAACTTTTTCTTTCTTTTAGCTGTATCAGTTGGAGTAGTTACCATAAAAACCTGCTAGCCAGCAGTGACTATGAAGGCACTGTCATCCTGTGGGACGGGTTCACAGGACAGAGGTCAAAGGTCTACCAGGTAAGTAAGGATACTCCTTACATGCTATACGAATTGCATTTTTACTTTTTCTTAACAATTATAGAGTTCATGTGCTTTGTAATTAAGATTTGAAGTCAGTACTTAGTATTTTTACATCTGTGTAATAACTCTAATACCAAATGGTGTGTTTTTAGAATGTGACTGTTTCACATCAGCACCTTAGTTTGCTTTTCGTTTTCATAGCTTGTTCTCTTTCCCTCTCCCCTATAGCAATAAATTGTTATCCAATAATTTTGCTTTATTGATTTTAAGATCTATATTCTGAGTCTACTTTGTCTTCCTTCTGCGTCCAGGAACATGAGAAGAGGTGTTGGAGTGTTGACTTTAATTTAATGGATCCTAAACTTTTGGCCTCGGGTTCTGATGATGCAAAAGGTACTATCTGAATTTCTTTCTTAGCACTCCCCTCTCCTGCCAGTCCCTTTTATTGGCGGAGATACCAATAGTTCTTGAAAATCTCATGGCAGTCTTTTTTGATTACTGATTAACTGTGTCCAAAATAATCTAAACTCAGAAATCAATTTCTCTTTTTGAGTAAGGGAGAAAATGAATGTGCTGCATCCTCATTAAAATGATGTTTTCTGTGTTTGTGTCACATGGTGACATTTAGAATTACTGTCATCTTATAACCAGGTCCTCCATATGTACCCTCAAGTAAGCTTCTTTATTCCTGAAATATTTAGTTATTTCTATATTCTGAATTATATTAAATTTCTGGCGTATACTCAAATCTCTTAAGTTTATAATGTTTCAAGGTAAAACTTCTGAGTCTCTAGGTGCCAGTATAATTGACTCTCTTCCATTTTGTTAATGCATCTTTACTGCTTCTCGTTTTCTATTATTCTTACTGCCCACTTCTGGTGTGGTTCTTCTCACCATGAGGTGTATGAAGGTAGATTGCTTTTACCTTAGAGTCAGCAGCCCGAAGTTCTTTGCCGTTTTATTTCACATCATGTTGTGCCTTTTGTTAAGGCTGTAGCGTCACTGTGCACTATTGTGAGTGATGCTGCTGTGCACATGGCATGCAAGTATATCTTCATGTCCTTGCTTTTGGATTTTTTAGGTTTACATTCAGAAGTGAAATTGCTGGGTCATATGGTACTTCTGTGTTTAATTTTTTCTGTGTTTAATTTTTTGTGGAACTGCCATTCAGTTTTTATAGCAGCTGTACCATTTTACATTCCCACTAATAGTTCCCATGGTGCCTAAGTGTTTTGTTTTCTCCATATCCTTGTCAACACTTATTTCCTCCCTCTTTTCCTCTCTCCCTCCTTCTTTTCCGCTCTTCCCTTCCTTTCCCTCTCTTTTTAAATATGTACTCTGAAGATCCTAATAGGCACAAAGCGGTATCTCATTGTGGTTTTCATTTCCATTTCCCTACTGTTTAGTGACACTGAGCATCTTTCTATTCGTATATCTTCTTTGGAGAATTTTCTATTTAAGGCCCCACTTTTTAATCAGGTCATTTGGTTTTGGTTTTGGTTTATTTGCTTGGGTTATAAGACTTATCCACACATTCTGGATATTAATCACTTATCAGATATGTGATTTGCAAATGTTTTCTCCCATCCTATGGTTGCCCCTTTACTCTGTTGATAGTATTCTTTGATGAATGAATTTTAAAAAATTTTTTGGTTTAACCCAGTTTATTTTTTCTTTTGTTGCCTGTGCCTTTGGTGTTATATCTGAGAAATCATTGATAAATCCAGTGTCATGAAGCTTTCCCCCTGTTTTATTTTAAGAGTTTGATAATTTTAGCTCTTACATTTATGTCTCTGACCCACTTTAATTTGTATATATGCTATAAGGGTACAACTTCATTCTTTTACACTTGGATATCCAGTTTTCCCAGCACCACTTACTGAAAATACTGTCCTTTCCCCATTCAAGGGTCTAGGCACCGTTGTCAAAAATCATTTCACTCTGCATGCACTAGCTTATCTCTGGTCTTTCTATTCGGTTCCATTGGTATTTAATGTATGTCTTTATGACGCACATTAAACAATGTTCCACATTGTTTTGATTACTAGAGCTGTTTTGAAATCAAGAAGTATGAGTCCTTTATCTTTGTTCTTCTTTTTTCAGTATTGCTTTGATGATTTCGAGGTCCCTTGAAATTATGTATGAATTTTTTCTCTTTTTGTAAAACACTTTATTGGGGTTTTTGATAGGGATTGCATTGAGACTTCCTTGATTTTTGTTCATTAATATTTTTTATTCTTGGTATAGGTTTAATTTTCTTTTCTCTTTTCAGTTTTTTTAAATTGAAGTTTATATCACTGATTTGAGATCTTTTTTTTTTTGCGGTACTGGGGATTGAACCCAGGGGCGTTCTACCTCCGCGCTACACCCCCGGCCCTATTTTTTTTATACTTTATTTTGAAACCGGGTCTCACAAAGTTGCAGAGGGCCTCACTAGGTAGAGAGAGAGAGAGAGCGAGAGAGAGCGAGTGCTGAGGCTGGCTGCAAACCCGGATCCTCCGGTCTCCGCCTCCCAAAGTACTGAAATTACAAGCGTGTGCCACCACACCCGGCTGAGATCTTAAATATTTTTTGATGCAAATATTTTGTTACACATTAAGCACTGTGTTAGCTAATCCCACAATTGTTCATGTATATGAAAATATATTTATCAAAATTTATACACTTAAAAACACTATTTAAAGATACTATAGTAAACACACATCTAGTGAATATACCACTTAGCTTCAGATTGCTTGTTTTTTTATCTGTCTTTTAAGTTTTGTTGTGGGTCCATGTTACTTCTCAGTATAAAATCACTATCTATATTGACTTTTGACATTGAAACTAAGCTCTCTTGTTCAAGAGAAAGCTAAGCTCTGTTATTCAAGCATTCACCTTAATAACTTTTTGGTACTAGTAAGCTGAAATAATTTACATTGGCACAAAATGGTATCTGGCGTAACAAGCAAACTTTCTAAGATACAAAAGCGTTTGCTAACATCTTATTTGCTTTTCTTTTTGCTGTCTTTCCCTTAGTGAAGCTGTGGTCTACCAACCTAGACAACTCAGTGGCAAGCATTGAGGCAAAGGCTAATGTGTGCTGTGTTAAATTCAGCCCCTCTTCCAGATACCATTTGGCTTTCGGATGTGCAGGTAGGAAATGAAGGCAGGTTGGTCTTCTTCCAGTGTTTATTATCATGCCTAGAAGAACATTTTAAAACCAGGCTTCAATTCTGTTTTGTTTATTAGGCTCTAAATTAGAAACATACCATCATTATTCATTTACTACCATAATTGTACTGTTCAGTCACCCACCTTTAATGCATAGAGATGGGTTTGTTGATTTTTATTATTTTTTTAAGTGCATGCATGCATGAACTAGTGCTTTTTACTTAACAAACTTAGGTTACAATGATGTTTAAACAAGCTATGTTGTATAGCACAGGAGTCTCCTCCCCTTTTTTAAAGAAAGCCTATGAATTCAGCAGTTATTTACTGAGTGCCTACTAAGGCATAAAGCACTATCTAGGGGTAGTGAATAAGACAAGAGTTTTTATCATGGAGTGCATGCTAATATAGTAAGTATTCAAAAATTATTAGTGTCTTTAAAATATTAGTTCTTTCTTAACTAGATTGGCCTTATGTGATTGGGGTAGAGTGGTGGAGGCAGTTCCTTGGCCACTAGGCCAATTCAAGCCCGTAGGCTTAGCGCACGCACTGGCCTGGGGCTGGGGCCAGAGGGCTCAGTCCACAGGCATTGGCCCAGAGACAGGGGCCATAAGGTTCTGTCCAGTACTGTATTATATCACGGTGGGCACGGTCCTGTGTTCTATATCTAAGGCATGGACCCAATACCCTCTCCCTCTGTGTGTGTTGTTTGGAGTTAGGGGAGAGGTTCCTGAGTAACTCTTTCTGTTTTCTTCAGTGCATTTTTTTTCTTATTATTTTGCTAAAACCAGATACTGTGATCTCTCTTCTGCTTTCCTTAACTCTTGGGGAGGTAGTTTCCTATATGAGTATATTCAATTGATGTTTCTGTGGGAGGATGCCTGCTGGAAGGTCTTACCATGCTGCCATCTTGCTCTGCCTCCCTGTAAGAAGTTTACACTGTCTGTGAAACATTTGATAAAAACAACTAAACCAGTTAAAAGTAGCTTTGCTTTCCGTTTCTTCATTTACTTCATCTCATTTTGTTTTGTTTTAGATCACTGTGTCCACTACTATGATCTTCGTAACACTAAACAGCCAATCATGGTATTCAAGGGACACCGAAAAGCGGTCTCTTACGCAAAGTTTGTGAGCGGTGAGGAGATTGTCTCTGCGTGAGTATTCCTCTCCTACAAGGGTGAGCCTGGCAAGGCCCTGCCGTCACTCGCCAGCTCGAGAGCCACCACCAAGGCTGTATGCAAAGGATAGCATCGGCTTATGTGCACTTTTATATCTTGTCCAGTTAAAACGCACGCATATTCTGGTCTGCATTGCTCACTCACTGTCATGCTATTTGTGAATAAAATCCTGTAAATACTTTTTTTGAGGATAAGATGTCAATGAGCTAAATATGTAAAGCTCTTCTACTAAAACGATCCGTCCATTTTTTTTTTTTTTGGTTATCCATCTCATAGTTCTCATTTTTTAGTATACTTAGTAAATACCCATTTTTAATTTCTCTCTGTTTTATATTTACTATTTCTTCTCAAGCTTAATGCCATGTTTTTGTTTTTTCTTTTTTTCCTTAGCTTCTTATCTCTCTTAGGAGATTATTAATGCCAGTGCCTTATATTTGGTATCTACCTCCACACTGGTTGCTCTAAATAAAAACTTGGTAATTTCAATTAATTTGGCAAGATAATTTGAATTGAGCCACAAAAAAGGGGCAAAAAATGAAATGGGAATTGAGCTTTCCAATGGGAAATAATGTGGGTAATTAGTTCACAAATTTAAATGGTAACCAGTCAAAAAGTATCCCATCTTTAGAAGTAAATATTATGGGCAGTAAATAATTTAAAAGTCACTCAGATTCAAATACAGATGATAGTTTATATGGCAAAAGTATTTTTCTTCAATTTTAAATTTATAAATATTTAATCTGTTAGTTTGATTAGTTTTGAAATATATGTGTACTTAATTGAATTGGATAAATTAGAAATCTTAGTTGACCTTATTAAAGTGGTCATATAATATATAGTTTCACCAATCTTTTTTTCTTATTAGTTTTTATAATTCATAATGGTTTTTTTCTTGGACAAATTTGTACCTTGGAAGTATCAAGAATAAATTCATCAATCATATTTGGAAATACTATAATTCACATTAAAATATGTTTTAAAATATAGACATAAAGGAATAGTCAGTGCAGTATTGAGCAAAATAAATGTCTAAAAATAAATGTTATATTAAAATATATTATATTAAAAAATGATGAGACATAATGGAGAAATTCTTAAGGAGTTAGGAGTTCAGCCTCTAAATTCAGACAGTTTGATTTTTGGCTATACTCTTGACTGGCTTTTTAACCTTGGAAACATGCTATTCTTCTAAACCTGTTTCCTCATCTACAAAAGGCTAATAGTAATAGTACTTAGGTTGTAAATCTCTAAATAAAACAATGTATATAAAATGTTTAGCATAGTGAATGTTAGAGTAAGAAATAAGATTATGTAAAGTCATTGATAAATACGTTGAAACATTTATTTTACAGAAAAAATATTAAACAAGCTGTTCAATGGGGGGGGAAGCAATTTGTAAAACTACATGTATAGTGTGATCCAATTTTTGTAACAAAAGTCAGAGAAAAACAAAAACATGATATTTTACTTAAGTCCTAAGTTTGTGTCATAGCATTAGCAGTGGATTTTATACAAATTATTATTTGGTAAATAACTATTTGCATATTCTTTAAGCAAGATAAGCTACTTTATATAGACCTTTCAGTCATATCCCTTATTTATAAGGATGACTAAACTGTGAAAATGGTTTGTTTATTATAACAATATAACTGAACAGTTGAAAAGTAAATCAAATAAAAAAGAACAAATATGTGCCTGAAATTAAACACCTCCAAGAGAGCGCTCACGTTGTTTGATGGTGGTGGTATAGTGGTATTGATCCTTCCTACATATGCAAGCACTACTGACAGTATGTAAATGAATTTATCTAATTTTCACAGTATCTCATTGGAGTTATTTAATTCTCTATTGTAATAATCATTATGTTTCATACTTAACTGATGAAAAATTAAGGCTAGCGAGGCCCAAGGTCAAAAGCAAGTTAATAGCAGATTGAACATTGTGACTTAGACAGTCTGGCTCCAGAGTCTGCTTTCTTCACCACAAAACTGTATTGCGTCTAACTGGTGATGCGTCTTATACCATGAACTCTTAAATAGGTTTCCATCCCTTTGTGTATTCCTCAGCTCGACAGACAGCCAGCTAAAACTGTGGAATGTAGGAAAACCATATTGTCTACGTTCCTTCAAGGGTCACATCAATGAAAAAAACTTTGTAGGTCTCGCGTCCAATGGAGATTATATAGCTTGTGGTAAGTGAAACCAACTTGTTAAGGAACTTTTTAACAGCTGTCTGTCACTGCAATTGGATTTGATGGAAAAATGATCTGTCCACTCAGAAGGCGGCATGACAGATTTGATACCGTACTACTATGGATGTTTCTTCAGGTTTTCTTCCGTACTGGAAGAGCATTGGCTAGTCCTTCCCTGAATACATGATATACATAAAATTTTCAACTGTTCCATAGTTTTTCTCCAGCATAACATAATTTCTACAGATATTATGGAGGGGGCAGAAAATATTAATTACTACCAGTACTATTCCAAAAAAGCATTTGTCTTTTTTTCTGGGTGGGGGGAGTGCTGGACATTTGTCTTCTTAAGCTTAATATTCATTTTCCTCTATCTAGTGTTCTCTACCTTAAGCAGTCTGTTAGGATAGCATTGATCTATTTTTCTAGGGCTTTTATTGTGGATAATTTATACAAATTTAAATCAGAAGTAGGAAAATAAAATGACATTTTACAAATGTCCTAATATATCCAATGAGCTTTCATCAGGATTTTTAAAAGAAATGGCCTTTCTTTGGTAAATTGGATTCTCTTTACATGGATAAACCTAAATACCACGAAAGCAAGTACCCAGCACAGTTGATAGACTACCTTGATCGACTGCTCAAAAATACAGGTTTACAGACCACATATCCATTGGGAAATGGGAAATAAATTATGTAAGTTATTCATATTTGCCTCTGTGAGCACTATAGTTCTCATTTTCCTCTCTACATGGTAATCTTTCCAAATGCAAATTAAGATTATTTGGGGAGGGGTGGGTACTAGGGATCCGAACTCAGAGGTATTGTACCTCTAGCTACCGCCCTACTCTTTTTATTTTTAATTTTGAAACAGGGTCTTGCTAAGTTGCTGAGGCTGGCCTTGAACCTGAGATCCTTTCTCAACCTCCCAAGTACTAAGATTACAGGTGTGTGCCACCACACCCCGCAAATTAAGATTCTTATAATAACTTATTTCTGGTTCTATTGATATCTGCAGTCTATGATTTTTATATGATAATTTCAGCCTTAGAATTACCAATATTGTTGCATCATTTAACATTGATGGGTTTCTTTAGACTAGTAAACCACAGTTTTGTCTAAGAACCCTTTTCTCAACTGATTTCCAATTGGTTCTGGGATATAGTCTTTCAGATTTGACCATGAGAGATTATATTGATCTCTGAGTTCAACTTGGGTGATAATTACTATTTAAATGTGATATTTTAATTCCAAGTTCTTCCATATTAAAAATATATTTTTATTATTTGTTTGCAGGAAGTGAGAACAACTCCCTCTACCTGTACTATAAAGGACTTTCAAAGACTTTGTTAACTTTTAAATTTGATACAGTCAAAAGCGTTTTGGACAAAGACAGAAAAGAAGATGATACGAATGAATTTGTTAGTGCTGTGTGCTGGAGGGCACTACCAGATGGGGTAAGTTTCCCTATCAGTTTTTTTTTTACCTTGTTATCTCATATAATGTTTTGTATATACACAGGGATTTTTAAATTTTAAAATATAAATTGATATATAATATGAATTTTCCTTTTTACTTGTATTATCAGGAAAAAAACAGGCATTTTAGGTAGCAGTTGAAATGTCACTAATGGAACGATGTGATGCTGTCATGCTGTCCCTCCTGTGTACCAGGAATATCTTATGCATTCCTCAGTTACAAGCGCCAGCACATTGTCTCTCCATAGCTGCTTGTAAGACAGGGCGTTCCTCCAGAATACCCACTGTGTCTCATTTCCCGTAATGATCACACACAGTATGTGCTCAACAAGCATTCGGCTGAGGTGATATTTTAATAAGAAGAAAAACGTTTGATGTAGGTGACAGAGTGGCCTATATGTGTATCTAATTAAATACTATTTCAGGGTAGAACTGCTCTCTAAAAATGCACTTATGTAAGATTAAACATATTCAATTCCTTGGCAAGACAGTTACTACTAGGTTATTAAAAAAGCCATTTCCTCAAACTTTTCTCTTATTCATACATTTTAAAGTATAAGCTTTTCCATAAATTATATGAAGAAATAATTCTTTTAATATATTGATTTGTGTAGTCATTTGTTAGCATCATCATTTTAAAAATAGCTTTGTAGGTCCTTATTTGGTTGGGTTTTTTATTTGGGAGGGGTTGTTTTTGGTTTGGGGGAGTGTTTTTGTCTTTTGGGGGGGTGGTACTAGGGATTAAACTTAGGGCCTTGTATGTGCTAAGCTTTCACATCACACTGATCTACATCCCAGTCCTTAGTTTTATATTTGCCACAAAAATTCTGACAATGTGTAACTTAAAATACCTGAGTTCCAGATAGAGTTTAACTTTAATTAGCTATATTCTATTGCTATCTTGTTTAAAATTCTGTGACTCAACTTCCAATTTTGGTAATGACAAACTAGGTGATTTGGATCAACCTCCCTCTGTGTAGAATTAGAAAAGCTGGACCAAGTACCTATGCCATTGTGGGCAGCATAATGTTGTTTCAGTTATCTGGAAAATTCCTCTTGCTTAGTGAACGAATGGCTGAAAAAGAACAACCCAAGAAGATTCACAGGGAAGGGCTTAGCAGAAGCTTTTGCAGACCCTCAATTTCCTTTAAAAGTTTGAAAATATAAACCCCAACACTGAAAGGTTTTCATTAACAGAGAGGAATGTTCATGGCGTAGCGTCTACTTACAAGCAAATCTATGCTGAATAAAGAAGTACACTGCGTAAACTGCCGTGGACATATCTTTAAAAGAGCGACAGCCCCTGAGGAGCCCCAGGCAGGGCCCGCAGGAGGATTCCCGAAGAGGTGTTGCTGTCAGAGGAGGTGATAGCTCCCTGTGTGTCACTCCTGCCCTGACAACCTTGCAGGGGACAAGACGTGGAGGTGGAGCACGGTGATATTGATAACATTGATGTCTTAACTTTTTAACAAGTTTAAAAAGTTTAAATTTAAAATAGAACAAGAATATAAAGAAAAAATATTTTTGTACAGCTGTTCAAATGTGTTTGTGATTTAAGTTAAAGTTAACTACAGGAGTCAAAGTTTTTAAAAATTCAAGTTTATAAAGTAAAAACAGTAAACTAAGGTTACTATATCACTGAACATATACTGTTGTAGAGCCTACAGCAGTGCTCAGTACTGCCCAGGCCTTCACACCCACTCACCTTCACTGATGCGCTCAGAGCCCCTTCCAGTCCTGCAAGTTCTTTCACAGTAATTACATATACAAGTATACCCTTTTCTTTTATACCATATTTTTACTGTACCTCTTCTATGTTTAGATACATAAGTGCTTACTATTGTGTTATAATTGCCCAGAGTATTGAGTACAGCAACCTGCTGTACAGGTCTGTAGCCTAAGAGCAATAGACTATGCCATATAAACTAGGTACGTAGGAAGCTCTACCATCTAGGTTTATGTAAGTACACTCTGCAATGTTCACACGATGAAATTGCCAGCGACACATTTCTCAGCATGTATCCGTGTCATTCAACAATTCATGACTGTATTTTAAAAGCAAAAGCCTGTTTGAAGATAATGGAAAACAAGAGAGCGAAGAATCATCAGACTAGGAATGTGGGCCTGACTTTTGAGTCTACTCTTCCCCTAGAAGCATTTGCACAGAAATTAAGAGTCCAGTGTCTGTCATTGTATGAGGGACTGACATGGTTTTAGGTCCCTGTATGTATGTAGGTATGTAGTCTAGGATAAACCAGTAGATGATAAGCCTCTACATTGATTGCAACTCGACTTCCTATCATATCAGCCCCTGAAATTGAATTGAGGTGACTCGGAATTGCTAGTGTCCACAGATTGCAAAAATAAATCCTCTCTGAAAGAAGATAACATTATCTAATTTTTTTCATTTATTTTTCCAGTTTTGCAAATACAGTAGCTAGGGCACAATAAAAAATAAGCAGACGTAGGAAAACACAAGACAGTGTGAATTAAAAATAGCACAGCCACAGACAGTAGAAACAGAATCATAACTGCTGGGGCTATCAGAGTTACCAGACATAGCTTCAAAGTAGCCATGCTTACAAGATGAAAGAGAAGGTTTAAAATTGTATCTGGGAACGGAAAACTAGTTTTCCAACAAAAACCGTAGAGCTAAAAAATATAATTACCAAATGAAGAACTTGATGGATTTGTTGAATGGAAGATAAAGTAGAATAAAAGAATTATGAACTGGTAGATAAATTAGGAGAAAATATATAGAAGGAAGCATGATGAGACAAAAATTATGAAAAAAAATACAGGAAAAGGATAGAGGATCAAACAACATTTAACATAATCAATAGGTCACCTAAAAAGGGAGAAGAGAAACATGGCATCAAGAGCAAAAACTAGAAAGGAGCGTTGTCAGGAACTTGACGGGGTTGACAAAGGACATCAGGGAAGGAATGCAGTAAGCCTTTGAACTGCAGGCAGTGAATGACTTGAAATATCCATTGTGAGTGAGTGTTTAACATCATCCCCAAACCTTGAATAGACCTAGGCCTGTCTTGGGTTGAAACTTGGGTCTGTTTTCTGATAGCACCGTTTCTTTGGAAATATATTAAGATGAATTCAGAAGGTTATGTGCTAGTGCTGGCTACCTCTTAAGTTTGCTAATAAAACCCCATCCATGGCATTGCATCTGGACCAAGAGAACTGTGAGTTGACCTTAGGTTGGCCTTAGGTGTATGTGAATTGAACAGTATTAGACTGATAGAAAACCGAAGCACGTCTGTATTGAGGTAAACCACACGCGCCTCAGCTGTCTCTGGCAATAGTGTTTACTTTTGTATGAGTGGAGGAGAGGTCCAAGAAGCAACTCATGTGAGTGGTTGTCTTGGCCTCCTGAAGATACTGTGCAGGCTGAATTTCCTGTCTTCATTCTTCAGTGCTAAATTGAAGCCAGTGGGTCTGGTTCTCTAACCCTTGCTGGTGGTGGTATCTTCACACCTTGGCACAACATGGTAGAACTGCTGAAAATACATAAAATACAAAGAGGGATATTTCTTCCCTTTAAACCATATTTCTTTTCATTACTGACGAATAATTGTATATATTTCTGGGGTACAGTGTGATGTTTTCATAAATGCATTCATTATGGAATGATTAAATCAAACCAATTAACATGACAACCATCTAGCATACTTTTTTTCATGGTGGGGAACATTTCATATCTATTCTGTTAAGTTTTGCAATATACATTACATTACTACTATTTAGAGTCATACTGCGCAATAGATTTCAAAAGTTTATTCTTCCTTTCTAACTGAAACTTTGTACCCTTTGACCAACATCTCCCCACCGTGCAACTGGTAATCACTGTTTGACTTCTGTGAGTTTGACCTTTTTAGATTACGCATGTAAGTGAGATCATGTAATATTTGTCTTTCTGTCTGGCTCATTTCACTTAGCATAATGTCCTCTGGTTTCATCCATGTTGTTGTAAATGACAGGATTTTATCCTTTTCATGGCTGAATAATATTCTGTTGTGTGTATGCATGTGTGTATATGTGTGTATATTCACACATGCACACAGACACCTCCTTTATTCACTCATCTGTTGTTGGATATATAGGTTGATTCCATATCTCAGCTGTTATGAACAATTATGCAATGAACATGGAAATACAAATGTCTCTTCAGTATACAAATTTCACTTCATTTGGATATATGGGATTTCTAGATTATATGATAGTTCTACACATTTAGATTTTTTATGAACATCCATATTGTTTACTATAATGGCTATATTAATTTACATTCCTACCAACTGTGTTACAAAATTTTCTTTTTCACATCCTTGATATCTTGAATCTTTTTGGTGATATAAATTCTAACAGATGTGAGATACGATCTCATTGTGGTTTTAATTTCCATTTCTGTGATGATTAATCATGTTGAGCTATATGTTTCTATTGAGAAATGTCTATTTGGATCCCATTTTTTAAATTGAGTCATTTTCTTGCTATCGAGTTGAGTTCCTTACATATTTTGGATAAACCCCTTGATATATGTTGCGGATATTTTCTTACAGTTCATGGGTTTTCTCATCCCTCTGCTGTTTCCTTGTGCAGAAACTTCTTACGTGGGTGCGATCCCATTTGTCTCTCTCTGCTTTTGTCACCTCTGCTTTTTAGATCTTATCCACAAACATCATTGCCTATATCAATATTGTGAAACTTTTCCATTTTGATTTCTTCTTGTAGTTTTATAGTTTCATTCTTATGTTTAAGTCTTTAATCTGTTTCGAGTTGATTTTTGTATGTGATGATTCTTTGTGTAAGAGTCCTGTTTCATTCTTCTACATATGAACATTCAGTTTTCCTAATATTATTTATTGAAGAGACTGTTTTTCCCTTAAGAGGGAATTTTGAAAGAAGGCAGAAAGAAAATATTTTCAATTAGATTAACAGCTGACTTCTCAGTGAAACAGTGGAAGCCAGGAGACACTGGGGTCTGATATTCAGTGTGTGCAGGAAAATATCTGCCAGACTACATCTAGTGAAAATCTCTCAAGACAAAGGTAAAGTAAACATTTTTAGGTATATAAATCTAAAGAACTTGACATCAGTAGACCTACACTAAAGAAAACCTTAAAGGAAGCCGGCATGGTGGCGCACACTTGTAATCCCAGTACTTGGGAGTCTGAGACAGGAGGATCGCAGGTTCGCAGCCAGCCTCAGCTACTTAGTGAGGCCCTCCGCAACTTAGACCCTATTTCAAAATAAAAAATAGAGCTGAAGGGGTAAGCTTGGAGATAGAATGCCCTTAGGTTCAATCCCCAGTACCAAAAAAAAAAGATTTTAAAAAAATCTTTAAAAAAGATTTAAAAAAGAATATCTTAAAGGATATTGTTAAGGCAGAACAGGAAAGAGTCCAGATAAAAGTATTGTCCCTTTGCTGGGCGTGGTGGCGCACGCTTGTAATCCCAGTACTTGGGAGGTGGAGACCAGAGGATCCAGGTTCAAGGCCAGCTTCAGCTACTTAGTGAGGCCCTCCGCAACTTCGTGAGACCCGGTTTCAAAATAAAGTATAAAAAATAGGGCCAGGGCTGTAGCTCGGAGGTAGAATGCCCCTGGGTTCAATCCCCGGTACCGGCAGAAAAAAAAAAAAAGTATTGTCTTTTGTATTAACATTACTTTATTTGGAGACTGGAGTTAGGTAGATTATATATGTTCCATACCTGTGGATCCTTTTATGGCATGATTCTTATTTGAAACCACTAGACCAAAGTATGAAGTGTTCCAAGTGTATAAATGAGTATCTTTGTTTCAGAGTCATCGTATCTATGTAAAGTACACCATATTTTTGTCGCAGGTACCCTAGTCCTTGTTTTGTCAGCTCTGAACCACACACTAGTCACCAATCCACAGTGGACAGCCTGATGGTAAAGGCAGTTCTTACAATGGACACTTAAGACTCCCTAGTTCTTCAAAAGTGCCCCCAAATTGTATATTCTGTCCCCAGAAAAAGCATTGATTATTAAGGGAGACATCTTTTATGGCTTGAGAAATCGGGAATTGTATTAAAGGTTTTTGTAGCTCTAGAGTGAGGGAGGTCAGGATAACCATTTCCCTGTTTTGAAACCAAATGCAGCAAAACTTGGCTTGCAGACCTATCATCTATGTTTCATCCATTGTATGCAAGGTTATGTCAGTTTTAGGCAAGATCACCAATGTTTTTAGTCATGACAAAATTTATTCTTTCTCTTCTTATTTCCAATGAATTAAATGCTTATTCCAGTTAAGTGTTTAACTAAAACGTATTCTTAAGCAGATCTTCTTTACCTGAATTTCTCATGTTTCCTATCCTTTAAAAATATTTGTAGGTTGAAGTAGTATACTGCTTGTTCTGTTATTTGGGTCTCCTGATCACCCACAGACTCCTTGACAAAAGCCATCATAGTCTTTTGAGTAGATCACAGATTCTGGAGCCAGGCACCTAGTTTCAAACCTCAGATTTTTCTCTTAACCACTCTGAGACCTTGCTGTAGGTCCTTAGCCAACTGCGCACCAGTGTCCTTCTCTGTAAAGTGCTGAAGATAATAGCAGTCTCCCTCTTAGGGCTGTCAGAACAGCAAAATAATGTGCTGAAAGTGTTTAGAAGGGTTTCTGGCACACAATAAGAGCCATATAGTAACTCTTTGCTATTAAGATCATTTATTTTTAATTATTCCTAGCATTATACATCTTGTGTACATATAATGTGAAACTAATTTATAATATTTGAAATGAAGGATACAACATTTCAGACTTGGCCTTTGTCTTGTTTTTTAAATGATTAATTAAATAGTAATTGAAACCAAAGAAATGCTGAAGTATAGATAGGAGATACTTTTCATAACTAATAGGTTCACATGAAATTCAATGATATCAAGACTACATCAATTTAAAAAAACTAATTTTCCTGACATGAACCATTAGTTATATAGTTATTTCAAAATTACTTTCCCCCCATTAGAATATAATCTTCAGCCTGCATTGCCTATTTTCAAAAACAAAAACAAAAAAATAAATCTTTGCACGTATAGAGGAATAAGCATTTGTTTTTAGATTAATATTTTTGTTAGATTTATCACATATTTTTCCTTCTCTTACTCTGTCACATTTGGATTATTTCACAATTCTGTCTTCCTTCAAAGAAATGCATCTGTTTTTCCAATTCATTAAGTCTTACCTAAAAACTAGGTATCCTTCTCTGACTTCTCACTGAACACTTTTTGTATAAAGCATCAGAGTGCACTAAACTAGGGTAGTGAAGCACAGTTGAGAAGCCACGTAGTGCTCCAAGCCAGTTTGCTTCCATAAAAGTGCAGAAGAGATCTGTCCTAAAGCATGTTTGTACCAGTGGTTCTCACACCTGACTGATCATCAGAATCACCTACGCATATTTCAGAATCAGTAACAAACCAATTCTCATTTTAGACCCATGAGTACATATTTCTGAGAGGAAAAAAGGAGGGTAAAGGTCTATATTTTGAATAATTCTCCAGGTGACTCTTGGAAATTACATGAACAATCAAGTTTGGAAACAGATGAATCACGCTACCACTGGGAAAAGGCTATGTTATACATAGCAACCAAAAGACCTAAATTGTTCTGAAGCATCTACTGGAGAGAGTAATTGTAATTAAGAATACATAAGTCTATTATATATTGCTGCTCTCTCACTCACTTTAGCAATAGACAAAAACCAAAAACAGTGAGGTATGATCTTTTTCTTCAATTAAAAGAACTCTGTCTTTAAAATACGTTGACTTCCATACTTACAAGCTATTTCTTATCCATAATTCCTCAGTGAACACTGAGTAGACAGTAGAGGAGCTTTTCTTTCTTTCTATCCCTTTCTTCAACTGTTTCTCTTCTTCCTTTTATCTTTCCTTTCTTCTTTTCTCTAGCTGGATGGTTTATAACACTTTAGAAAATTTTCCTGACTGGAAGAGGGCCAATCTGAATGAACTCTATGTGTCTTGGGAGTAGAAGGAAAGAAGATTCTGAGCATGCACTCTGACTTCTGGAAGACTGTGGCTCCCATCTCCTAAGTGCCTCGCTCTTCTTCCCCAGAGTCCAGACCAGAGAGGGGTAGAAAAGTACACAAAAGGGGAGGCAGCCCTGTCAGTTAATTCTCTCTCTAATTAAATTATGTGAAGTAGAAATTTGCTTCATCTTTAATGTCTGCAATTCTGTGGACAGCCTCTGGAAAACATTTGTTGCATTAGATATTTAATGGTGAATGTTGCAATGAAATCAACAATATAATTTATGGAGTCTGCTAATTGATATATTAAATATTTCATTATTGTCTTTTATATTTACTGTAATGGAATTTGACATATTAAAATGATTCTTATATTTTTCTCATGCATCCCTTTTACAAATAGATTTTCTAGCCAGGCGTGGTGGCGCTTGTAATCCCAGTACTTGGGAGGCTGAGACCGGAGGATCCAGGTTCATGGCCAGCCTCAGCTACTTAGTGAGGCCCTCCGCAACTTAGTGAGACCTGTTTCAAAATAAAGAACAAAAAATAGGGCTGGGGGTGTAGCTCGGAGGTAGAATGCCCCTGAGTTCAATCCCCAGTACCACAAAAAAAAAAACTAGAATTTCTTCTATGTATGCCAATTTTGAAGTATAAAATTGACAGAGATCTTTAAATTAGTTGCTCTTTTTGTTTTTTATTTTAGTTCTGCCTTTGCTGACTAAAAAAATTAAAGTCAGGCATGGTGGCACACGATTGTAATCCCGGTACTTGGGAGGCTGAGACAGGAGGATCGCAGGTTCATAGCCAGCCTTGGGAACTTAGTGAGGCCCTCTGCAACTAATTTTTAGACCCTGTTTCAAAAAAAAAAAAGAAGAAAATAGGGTTGGAGTTGTAGCTCAGAGGTAAAATGCCCCTGAGTTCAATCCCCAGAACCACCGCCCCCCCAAAATATATTTATATAATTTGAGAATGCATTGTAAATTACACAATTAATCTATAAATAATTTTCATTATTATTCCACCATGCCTAAAATCAACCAAAATTCTTTGAGATGGAAGGGATTTAAGTTTGGTTTCTAAATATTTGTCTTTCGATAGTTCCTACCAAATTTCCATTATAGTAATAGAAGGAAGGACAATGAATATCGAATATCATTTCCTTGTACCTAAGTTTTTAAAGAAGACTACTTCAGTTGGTTTAATATGTTGAAGTGTACATAATGGGAAACATGATTACTTTTTTCAAGTTGAATAAAAATGTATTTAATAAATACTTAAAGCAAAAAAAATTTTTTCTTTTGCTTACAAAGTGAATATTAACTTTAAAATCAGTGTGTCCTGTTAATTTAAACATGTATTCTCTTTGGAGAAAAGAAGCATATTTTTGTATTTTATTTCTGTAGTCTCACGTTAGCAGTCCCTGTTGTTCTCATGTCACTTTCCTATATTGATGCGACACCAGCCTGAGTTACAAAGGCTGAATAGGTGTGAATAAATCCTTTGCACGATATACCTCTCACTTCCTTTAGTACTGTGTCTTACCAAGTGATAAGTATCAGTTACTTTTTTTAAATAAGCAGATGATTTTGGTTGCTTGTCTCAATATTTGCATTTGAATTATGCAGTCTCCTAGTATATTTATTAAATTATACAAGTTGTGTATCAGAAAAATCAAAACAATTCAGAAAAACCACAAGCTTCCTTCTGTGCCTCTTGGGTTATGTAGAATAATACCTGACCAAGCAGAAACTTACCTTGAGTTTTGGGGCCCTGTAAATGCATTTACATTATTCAAAAGACTCTTCTTTATCCCTGTGTCATTTGTGCTTTAGAGTGCTACATGTTCCCACATAATGACTTTCAGAAAGTAAAGAATAGGGAAAATCGATTTGTAATTCTGCTACTTCAACAGGACTACAATTAAAGTTTGGATGTTTGTCCTTCCCGTCTTCATCCTACATTTTTAAGAGTAACTTTACAGTGTAGGTATACTTGTGATAGAAAATCCTATAAGGGGGCAGAGGGAATTGGATAAAAAGACCAACACCTTTTTTAGCTCTTGTAACTACCGTGATTTTGATTTCCAGATACTTCTGATTTGTATTAACAATGCCAGCATTAGTTATGGGGGAAGACAAAGAGAAGGGTGAGATACAGAGGCAGAATGTGTGTGGATATTTATATTTGCATGTATCTTCGATTTTGAGATTAGATTTCTGGTTATAAACCTCAGTTCTATCACTTGCCATAATCTTTGGAAAATTTCTTTATCCTCTCTGAGTTTACTTCCTAATTTCTAAAGTAGGGTAATACTAATATTTGATTATTCCCCAAAAGTTATTAGGAAATAAGTAAGATTGTACATAGTAAGTTTTCAATAAATGGTGCTTACTAATGGTAATACATTAATGTGTAAAAATTACGAAGTTAACATTTTAGTATCTGTCCTGTCCTCACTGTGCTTGGTAGTTTACGTAAGTTATTCTTGTCGCCTGAAAGAGACTCTGAAAGTGTTTATTACGTGTTCAAAGGCGGCTAGGATGTGGCTGGACTGCTGAGAGATGAAGCTGGAAATGGATTAGGGAGAGAGATTTCTTAAGGACTTCTAGGTTTTGTTTGAATCCTGTCTGCAACTCTGAAGGACTGTGAGTAATTGGCATCAGTTTTCTATTTGTGGTTACTAGTTTAATTTTAAAAGTGCTAAGAGAGTTGCTTGATTAGAATACTATAGCAGAGTTTTCCTTTAGTCTAAGAATTGGGGAGATGTATTTGACAGGATCTGATGTCTGCTTAGATTTTCTTTTTCCCCTGAATGCCTTGTAATTTTTCATTTGAAGCCAGACGCAATGTAGAGGACAGTAAATACAGAGGTATTTGAATATCTTTTGGGGATGAGCAAGTCATTTCTTCTGCCCTTATGTGTGGGTGTTGTGTTCATCGAGTCACGATTAGGTCGATGTGCGGTTTGTTGCTTCTCGGGTTGTCGTTTCTCTAGAGGGTGCCTTTCGTTCATAGTGCCCATTAGTTTGCTAGAGGGGTTTTCTCAGTCTGTTCTCTTTGCTGGGTTTTAGGTCTTCACTTTGCACTGCTTCTTGAAAAGAACCTCTCCTCTGCAGCAGTCTTTGCTGTGTTTTCCCAGCGTTGTGTACGTGGTGGGAGAGTTTGGAGGGGGAGGTGCCTTCTCTAACATTTTGATGAGTCTTAGTCTAAGTCAGGTACTGTGAGCCATTGGGAACGTGGTTGTTATGGAATCAGGCCCACTGCACAGTGTATAAAACCCTGGAATGACAAGTTTTGCAAAAGAGCAAGTTTATTCATGTGGCAGCCAAACATGAGCTGAGAGACCCAAGTTTCAAATCTGTCTCCCCAAAGGTAGGGTGTAGGAGTCTTCATGGGGATGAAGAAGCAGAGTGGTCTGACGCGTGGAACATAATTGGAGGTAAGGAAACGTGATCGGTGGTCTGTGTGTGTACTCAAACGCGATGGCTCTTCTTAGGATGCGTGTTCAGCAAATCCCCATGTTAGCCTAAGTGACCTCCAGAGGTCCCCAGGGTACACTTGGTCAGGCCCAAGCTAGTTTGAGACAGACAAAAACAACCTCCACGTTCCACGTTCCTGTAAAACAGCTTGGGCAACCGTTACCATCGTGACTGAGTCGTGTCATCTGTAGCAAAGCTAATGGAAGTGTGCTTATTACTATATGATCACTACAATTGCTGGTACAAATACTTGGGAGGCTGAGACAGGAGGGTCGCAGGTTTGAGGCCAACCTCAGCAACTTAGCAAGACTCAGCCACCTAGCAACCCTGTTTCAAACCAAAAAATAAATAGGGCTGGGGGTGTAGCTCAGAGGCAAAACACCCCTGGGTTCAATCCCCCATACACCTTCACACACACACACACACACACACACACACACACACACACACGCACACGCTGATAAAAGCAAGTCTGGGCCTAGCGTGTGTCCCTGCCCCTAGGCCAGGGGTGACTTTGTTGCTTCTTCCTTCCCTCTCCCAGCTGAAGGAGGTTCTCACCAGTGCCCTCAGGTTACAGTTTTCCACTCTGCCCACCCTTCACCCTGAAGACCACTCTTTGCTCTCTGGGGACATAGGAAGGGATCTCTGGGTGGCACAGTGATGACTGTTGCCTTCTTCCAAGAACAGCACATGCAAAGATTTCTCGTGATTCTTCCCATTCCTCCCACAGGGTTCATAAAGGAAAAGCCCACAGGCAGGCGGGTGCTGCTCGCTGTCCCTGAGGTCTGCGGCCCCAGGGAATTCACACTTAGCCCACTCTTCGCAGTTCCTTGTATGTGTGTGTGGTGGGGGGTACTGGAGATTAACTCAGAGCGTTCTACCTCTGGCCACACAAACACAGCCCTTTCATTTTCTATTTTGAAATAGGGCCTCGCAGATTTGCTGAGGCTGGCCTCAAACCTGTAATACTCCTATCTCGGCCTCCCAAGTACTAGGCTTACAGGCCTGTGCCACCATGCATGACTCAGGTATTTTTTTCTTAACACAATAGAAAAAATTATTCAAAAGTAGCTTAAATTTCAAATTGCTAGTAATTAATTAGAAGCCCTGTAAGAACAGTGCTGAGGTTTGTAGCCACAGAAGTATTGACTGCTTACTTGGTAAATGACTACCATTGGGTTGACCGTTTGGGCCATTGTAGGAGTCATTTATATCACGTTTCTAATGGGGGTATCTTTCAGACTTGTAGACACTTCTGCTGACAAGGAAATCCTGCTTCACACGGCAGCCTATTAAATTTTCAATAACTCTACATCTTATGAAGTTGTCCCATAAGAAGAGCTCTAATCTCTTCTTTCCGTCACCTCATAAACATTATATTCTTTATAATGTGTAATGTTTGGCAGCTTGTGGCTCCACATGGAATAAAATTCAGCATTTTCTGAGTGAGTTGTCATTGTGTTAATCCACTCTTTACCTCAGGTATAATGTCACTTGAAAATGTAGATAGAGAGTTCCAAACTATAGAGTTACACTGGTTTCATATATTTTGTTGTCATGGGTAGTTTAACATACAAGAATAGGAAGATGAAAGAAAAGAGAAGACTAGGACTAGGAATTTCTTGAAGATTCAACATTTGCATGTAACTCTAGCTTGTATAGTTTGGCTGTCATTAAAAACTAGAGGACAGTTTGATAAGCATATTACCTGAACCTGTCAATTATTTCATCTATTCCACTTCAGATACCTTAACTAATTTAAAAAGCGTGTTTTATCCCGTTAGATATGTTCCTAAAAAAAAGCCAATACCAAGGATAGGAAAAAGCACAATAGAAAAAAATATTCAAAAGTAGCTTAAACTTCAAATTGCTAGTAATTAATTAGAAAATCAGACTTAATAACTAGTCTAGAGTGATCACAGATGTGTTTCAAATGCTGTTCCTCGCTCCTCTTCCTTCTCCCTTCCTCTTACCGTGTGTTTGCACTTAGGCATCAGATATATAACAGTTACCTACATTTGAGATTTAATCGACAGAATGCCACTTGTCCAACCTTGCTTCTCTTTTAGCACAGATCTGTTTGTTCAGATTCTTCACTATGTCCTTGTGTCTCCAGAAGTGTGGATATTCTTTTTCTCTAGGTGTAGGGTGGGCACCTCTGGACCGAGGGTCTTCAGAGAATGGTGCTGCGGCATGCTTCAGAAGAGAAAGGCAGGAAAAGGGCAGAGAGAACTTCCCACCTCGGCCGTTTCATCAGAGGCCAAGGTGCTGTATTTTGGGGTAGTGAGATTGAATCCCGTCAGTGTTCTACCATGTCATCTTTGAATCTTTATAAAGTTTCTATCAAGTACCTAAGATTATCTGTTTTATAGTTGAAGACATTAAGTCTCTAAAAAGACTAAGCAGTTCTGTGGCAGAACCAAATGCAGATGCCAGTCTCTATGTCCTAAATTCATTATTTTTCCTACTATGTTACATAGCATCCCTAAAATAGTACAGAACTCTGGAAATAGCTTAATCAGAGTAGTCTGAAGGAAATTTGCAGATAGCGCCTTAGATGTGCAGAGTTCTGTGCTGGAGGCTCTTCTCAGAGAAGTATTCACCAGCAGGACAGTCACTTTCCCCATCAAGCATGTTGTTCTCGAGCCTGATTCAGGACATCCAGGGACCCGAGATTTTGTCATGTGACGCGGGGTGAAGGTGCCTGGAGATACTGCTGGCTGCTGCGTGGCGTGGGTTCATCAGGCAGCGCTGGAATGAAAGGGCATGGCGGATGGGTGTGTTCTGTGTGTATCCTTCCTTCTGCCCTTGGACACATTCTACATCTGTTCTCCCTGACTAAAAATTGCTGTGACTTTGTACGTTAAATGTGCCTTGTTAATTGTTCTTTTGCTATTTTCTGAATCTTGATTCTTTTTAATTTAGCTTATTGAATGCATTAAAGTGTATTTAAATGAGAATTTTGTGCAGTTGGGAAATTGGAATATAAGTGACTGGATAACAAAAGTCATCCTAATAAGCACACCAAAAATGGAAGCTGCAGGAACCATGTGGACAAACAAAATCTGCCTTTGTCTACAGATCGCAGCAGTCCTACATGAACATGGAGGTCTCTGTCTGACTTAGGCCAGCTGGCTAAGTCTGATCGTTCCCCTCCATACAGCTTCTAAAACTGTCCTGACCGTTCTGTCCAGTGTCTCTGCTGGGATTACTGGATTACTAAAAAAATGGACAACCAAGTAAAGTTACTCTATCTATGTGAACTGTGAACTATTTTTTGAGATGTTTTATGGTTTTTGAAAATAGGTATTGATGTTTATTTATTTAAGTAACCTACGGGGAGTGGAATGAATGTAGACATTATTTTTCTAAAGGACCACATTGGTTTTATCCAGGGTCATCAGTGAAGCCTAATTATTATTTTAGATATGAAGTCTTTTTCAGTAAAAGTTGGATCTTATTAAGAATATTATTTTTTCCAAAATACAGTTTATGAAAGGTCAGAAGTGATAATTTCCAAGAAAAGCTGGCTACAAAGTACTTACTTCTTAGTACTAAATTTGAATTTTTTTTTTTTTTTTTGCATATGTGTTCTGCTGTAACTTGGTGGGGAAGGGGTGGAGGGCTAGGGATAGGAGCTAAGTGGCATTTGTCAAATGCACCAGGGTGTGATACACAGCACCAGGATATGCAGTAAGCAAACCCCCGCTGGATTTATCTATAATTAATTGTGTGAAGGTCCTTGTTTGGGGTTCTGAAATCCCCATATTTCTTACCCTGAGTAGTATTTGTACCACGCAGTTGTAGAGTGAGTGGCCTTATTTTTCTAGGCTCTTTAGAAATCCCTAGTCTATTCTGTTCTTTATTTTAGTGAGCCATTTTGAGATTTTTACTCATTGCATTTATTTTATCTCTGATTTTATGTAATAAATTCAAATCTGGATCTAATACCCTTCACTAAAATGCCGTCTGACTAAAAATCAGTAATTTGAATATTATGAGGAATAATTCAAATAAAAATATGCTTTATGACCAAAACAATTTAATTTATGCTTCCAAATATACATGTAAGATATCTTCACCACTCTTGTCAATTCCTAGAATGTCTCAACCAAGACCAAGAAATGTATATTTTTTAAGTTGGAGATTGAACCTAAAGCGTTCTACCTCTGAGATACACCCCCAGCCCTTTGATTTTTTATTTTGAAACAGGGTCTCACTAAGTCACTGTGACTGGCCTCAAACCTGTAATGGATGTGTGTTTTCTCTCATATGTTTGTTTGAACAAATAAAAAAATCGAATAAAAATATGATACTTCCACAAAACCTGAAATGGCAAAGCAGCTATTGATAGAGTATACCTTTACTTTCAAATAAGTCTATCTTTGATTAACATCATTAGCTCTGAATTGTTTTATGTGAGGATCATTTGGTTCTTATATTGACATGTCGTTTCAGTAGATTTTATGCTAAATTTTAGAGGAATTTGTGGGGGCTATAGCTGAGAGGGGCATACATTACCTGTCAAGAAAGGGTT
>PVJS01005079.1:39517-64517 GCA_004027185.1 Glis glis
ACAAGAAAGAAAGAAAGAAAGAAAGAAAGAGAGAGAGAGAGAGAGAGAGAGAGAGAGAGAAAAGAAAAGAAAGAAAGAAAGAAAGAAAGAAAGAAAGAAAGAAAGAAGGAAGGAAGGAAGGAAGGAAGGAAGGAAGGAAGGAAGGAAGGAAGGAAGAAGAAAGAAGAAAGAGAAAGAAAGAGAAAGGAAAGGATTCTAGCTGGGCATGGTGGTGAGGGGTGGGGTGGCATGGTGCTGTAGCAAAGTGCTGTATACTGACTGTGGCACACTTCCTACCACCTTGGTTCTATGGCCAATCCTTTCCTTTAGTGACATCATCTGAAATCATACTTATAGGGAAATGTGTAAGAGACCAAATTATAAGGCTTTTAGGAACCTAGTGTATGAGATTTGAAATATGTCTCTATACTGTATATGAGAGCCAAGGCTTTCCTGTACATGTTAAATGCTTACCTAAGACCCCTTTCTCCTTCCTTTCCCACTTAGTAAATGGAGCCCAGGCACACAATCAGCTCACCGGATTCATACATTAGTGTGTTCATCAGTCTTCACAGGTAGATTTCTGGCTTTGCTATTCGTTAGCCATGAATTTGGACGAGTTACTAAATTTCACTAAGACCGTGTTTTCTCTTTGTAAGTTGACTCATTGAATAGCTGTGCCAATTAAGGGAAATAATCCATATAAAATTCTTAGCAAAGTGCTCAATAAATGGTTATATGATAATGACAGAAGACTTTTTTTTTCTTAGTCTTACTATGTTACCCAGTCTAGTTTGGAACTTGTGGGCTGAAGTGAGCCACCTGTCTCAGCCTCCCAAGTGGCTGGGACTACAGGATTTTTTCCCCCTCATATCTTTGTAAAATGAAGCACAAAGTTCATTTATTGTCTGCCTTGCAAACACAGTTCAGACAACTGTAATTCCAATAATTGAGAGACTGAGACAGGAGAATTGGAGATTCAAAGCCAGCCTCAAATAGCTAATTGGACCCTTTGTAGAGTGCAGGGAGGGCTAACTGTATCATTTTAATTTAAAGAGCAAAATCCTTATTGATAGATTCTGGTTTTGTGTTCATTTTTTCTTTTTTTTTTTTTTGCAGTACTGGGGATTGAACCCAGGGGCATTCTATCTCTGGGCTACACCCCCAGTCCTATTTTGTATTCTTTATTTTTAAACAGGGTCTCACTAAGTCGCGGAGGGTCTCACTAAGTAGCTGAGGCTGGCCGCGAACCCGGATCCTCCGGTCTCCGCCTCCCAACTACTGGGATTACAAGCGTGCACCACCACGCCTGTCCCATTTTTTCTTAAATATATTTACATATACTTTTGACCAGTCAACTCTGAAAAACTACATACTGAAAGAAAGGTCAGTGTTGACAAAAAAAAAAAAAAACTAGTGGGCTTATAAATGGCATTTATTTCAAAACCTTTGAAGATGGTCTTGGAAGCTTTGTTCAAGTATCTTTGGGCTCTCACATGCCTTCCGTGTGCGGCCTAGACTTATGTCTCTATCAAAGTAAATAAACACTCCAGTCACATAGGGCAATTCTCCTGATGAATCGAACCCCAACAAAAGTGCAATATCTTTAACTCTGAGGTCCAGAAACAATAGAAACGTCATTTAAAAAAAAAGAAGAAAAGATGTACTCTAAATCGGTTTTAAGACAAGAATGATTCTGCGTGTCAGGAAATCAACTACGGCTCAATAGGATGAAGCATCAAATGTCAGAAGTTTGAGCATTTTCTTTGTATTTAAGTCAGAGGGTAGCATGGGTAAGTGCATAGCAGCTTGGGGATGGTGTGAAGGCAATAAGAAGGATTGATGAAATCAGACACTTGAATAGTGTCATTTAACCCCGCATCGAGTGAAGAAAAGCTGTCAAGAACCTCTGCATAGTACACCTGTATCTCCTCTCAAGAGAAAGGAAGAGGGTGTTCCTAACGCAGCCAGCGATCATGCATGAAAAGCAGCTGAAAGGGCAGACTTCTTTGAAAGTGCTCTGTGGCTGCGGGATCCTGAGTGAAGATCATATTTGACGGTACACACGGGTCCTGAACTCCTACATGAGGAGTTTAATTTTCAAGATGCAATAGAGATATGAATGTTAACACCCTTCTACCCCATCATACTTCAAAGAGAAAGAGAATGGAGCAAAAGCCCATGCTTTTGTGTTTATAATCTTCATATGCAGAATGCTTACAGCGGATATGGTCTTTTATTTTCAGTGGCACAAAATCCACTCCAAATAACACTCTCTTTTCTGGCAGTCAGAAAACCAAACATCTGTGTTCATAAAGAAAGAGAATACCTTTGTCCAAATAAGATAAGAGGCTCAATGGAGACAATATTATGGACTTAACAGGTATAATGTAGATTGTGAATTGTTGTTTGAAGCCCCTAGTTAGTTCCCTCAAATTTATATTTCTTCCTTAATTTATATTTATTTAGGGGTGAATATTAAAGTGAGCCATCTTCCTTACCATTCTTGTATCCTCTGGGGAGCTGTATTTATGGACACTGTATGTTGTGCATAGTGATTTACCATTTCTATTTTACCAAACTTGTTTACGGGACTTAAATGCCTGTAGTTTTAACTCAGTGGACACACTGACAAGAAAATGCGGGGCATGTAAGACAAAGCATTGAAGACAGAACTGCTTACGTTAATTTTTCACTAGCCACCTTAGCCGCAGCTCTTCCTTTTAGAAAACAAATGAGAATAGTATTTCAGTGTACTTTACATCTTCGATTTCTCTAACTGTTCTGTCACTTCAAGGGAGACTCAAGCTTAACGATTATGTCTGCCCGCCCCCAACAAAATCTTCAAAGAACTGCCTTCCTTAGTTTTATGACACAGACCATGAAGTTATTTGGGAGCAAAGATGAATTTTTTGAGATCCTTATTCGGCAGGTTTGTGCTTTTAAACATGGAAGGTTAAGTCCCTTAGACCTTCTGTCTTGCGGCAGTGTTCTGATTAGAGTGCTGGAGCCACATGGCCACATTGCTTCCTGCTGCCATCAGGTATTAACTGTGAGGCTTTGGGCAAGTTACCTAACCTTTTAGACTACCTCAGTTTCCTCTTCTCAGAAATTAGAACAAGCCGGGTGTGACGGTGCACTCTTGTAATCCCAGTACTTGGGAGACTGAGACAGGAGGATCACAGGTTCGAAGCCAGCCTCAGCAACTTAGTAAGACCCTGTTTCCAAATAAAAAAATATAAAATTGGGCTGAGGGTATACCTCAGAGGTAGAAGGCCCCTGGGTTCCATCCCCAGTACCACACACACACACACACAAAGAAATTAAAACAATAGCGTCTTCCACATAATGTTATGGAATAAGTCTAGAAAACTGTTGAGAAAATAAGTGGCACAAAATAAATGATCCATCAGTAAATAATAAACTGGGTATAGAGGTGCACACCTGTAGCCCCAGCTTCTGGGGAGACTGAGGCAGAGGCAATGCAAGTTCAAGGCCAGGCTGGGCCATTTAGCAAGACCCTGTCAGGGCTATAGCCCAATGGTAGAATGCTCACCTAGCATACGTGAAACCCTGGGCTTAATCCCAGAACTGCTAATTAATTAAAATTTTAAAATGGTTATTGTCCCTAACATAACTGGATGACAGTGTTTGTTTTTAATTTATCAAATATTAATTGTGCATTATAAAAATATATTCTCTGCATTAGGTGGTTCTTATCCTAATAAACATAAATATTCATAAAAAATAGCTGGCATAAACTTAAATGAAAGAAATCCTCATAAGAGAATTACTCTTGAAAATATTAGTTCTAGAGGACAGAGATGTGTGTGTGTGTGATAGAGACACTAGGGATTGAACCCAGAGGTATTTTACCTCTGAGCTACACACCCAGCCCTATTTTATTTTTTATTTTGAAACAGGGTCTTGCTAAGTTGCTGAGGGCCTTGCAGTTATGATCCTCATGTCTCAGCCCCCAAGTACTGGGATTATAGGCGTGTGTCACCACACCCTGCCAGAGATTACTTTTAACTTGGAGAATTGTGGAAGGCCTTTTGAAGGTGCAGGCTTTTTTTTTTTTTTTTTTTTTTTTTTTTTTTTGCGATACCGGGGATTGAACCCGGGGCTTTTTACCTCCGATCTACACCCCCGGCCCTATTTTTTTTATCCTTTATTTTGAAACCGGGTCTCACGAAGTTGCGGAGGGCCTCACTAAGGAGAGAGAGAGAGAGAGAGAGAGAGAGAGCGAGCGAGCGAGCTGAGGCTGGCCATGAACCCGGATCCTCCGGTCTCCACCTCCCAAAGTACTGGGATTACAAGCGTGCGTCACTACGCCTGGCAGGTGCAGGCTTTTAAAGTCATAAAGGGTTAAGAAGTCTTGAGGCAAAGGGGAAGAAAATGTCTGGACAGAAGACCATAAACCCACATCTACCAAGTACCAAATGAGGCATTATACTAAGTGTTAACTAAAAGTCATCACCATCAGTGTTCTAAGGTATGTATTCTTGACCTGTGTTTACAAGTAAAATCGAGAGTCAGATTTGCCCAAGATTACACACCTACAGAAGTAGAGTTGGAATTTGAAGCCAGGTGTTCCTGGCTCCCTAACCCACACTGTCTGCTGTGCTGCCGTCAGTCTGGAGAACAGTCTGAACAAAGACAGAGATGAAGGGAAGTTCAGTCGATGTTTAGACACTTCTAATAGAATAGGGACTTTACTGCAGAATGAGGCCAGAGAGAGCCCAGATTGTATAGTCTTCAGTTGGGGGGCTTTCTTCTGAAGGCATTTGGTAGCTCCTAAAGCCCATTGAACTAGCAGATGAGATTATCAACTAAGAATATTATAGCAGCAGGTAGAGTGCATTATACTGAGAGAAGATTAGAAATAGTCCAATTAAGTAGGTTATTAAGTAATTTAATTATTTGGGTTTTTTCTATATTCAGTTTTCTTTTAAGAAATAAGAATAAGAGAAAACACCTATGTGTACTATTATCTTCTTTAAAATGTTAAGGTAGGCCTCATATTACAAGCATGTTTATTTAAAGATGCAACTTTTGAACCATGAAGATAAAATTGTTAGCTCCCACCTACTAATAATATACAACTGATTTGCTTTTCCAAGAATTTAGCTTGTTTAACTTAATATATGTGAATTGAAGAGTTTTATTAAGGGATAGGATTAAAGACGATGACTCTAGGTACCCCACATCTCCGGGAGGTGTGAGGTAAGACATGACTGAAGGAATAGGATGCTGAAGGAAAGGGATGTTCTCCTCTACCCTCTTAGAGTCCTTCTGGTATGCCAAATAAACTGACAATAGGCGGATTAACGGGAGACACAGTGTACAAGTTTATTTGATGTTCACATTTTATGTGGCATGGGGGTGAAGGAAGGAGCTTTATAAAAATCTGAAAACCCAACAGTTAGGTTTGAAGGCATTTAGACCATTTAAACAAAAGAAGATAGATCTAAAGAGAATTGACAAAACAAAGGAAAGCTTCTGGTGTCAACAGATTGTAGGAAGGCAAATATATGGGAAACTAATGGAAGATGAGGGCTATTTAGTAAGATTTGTTTGTGTAGACACTTCCTGGTGCCATCTCATCTCCAGCGACAGTTATACCATTCCTGGGACAGAAAATGGCCAGGTATGCAGGGTGGGCAGACAGACCTTCACAGAAGGATTTTATGATCTGACCTCAGGCAGGGATGAGGAAGGCAGAGAGCTTGTCCTTGGTCTGCTTTTTCTCAGTGTCTTCCACTTAAAATAATCCTGGTGCCAGAGTGGCATGTTTTGGGGTGGCATATTCTGATCTCTTATGACATCCTTATCTCTTCCTGCTAACTCTTTATTCATAAATAAAGTTCTACCCTGGTATGGTGCAATTCGTTTTTATGCTTACCCTACCTACTGTTCCCATCTGATCAAGTAGTGCGCACGCTGCTCTCCAGTTGCACAGATTCTCCTTAGCACAAAACCATTTTCTTTCAGATTTGTCGCATTTACATGACGATGCTCCTTTGCATACCTTCATCTTTTTTTCCTGCGAAATTTGAACTTTTACTCTTCCATGTTTCATTTGTGGCCTTATTTATAAATCCTTTCTCATGTCTCTTGGATAGAAAAATCCCTCAGCTGCCCCTTTGCACTCTATATGTTTCTTATAAGGTCTTAGTAGCTTTCTGTTTACAAGTCCATTTTCCCTGCTGGTCTACAATCTCAAGCCCAGACTTCATGTCTTATTCCTCTTTAGAACTCCAGTCACCAGTACCTAGCACAACGTCTGCTGTGTGATAGCTGCCTTAATGGTGATGAGGAGATGGCTAGTGGTGGATGAATAAAATGTCATGAAACTAATAAGTTTTATACCAAAGCCACAATGATATCATTAAAGAACTATAATAATGAAGATTGTTCTCTTTGTGAATCAATTGGAGGGTTACCCTATGTATTAGGGTTCTCTAGAGAGACAAAACAAATAGGGTATATAAAAAGAGATACATAAGAGGGGATTTATTATGGGAATTGGCTCATGAGATCATGGAGACAGAGAAGTCCCACAATAGGCCAGGGAACGTGGGTCAATCCAAGTTGGATGGTGTAACTCTCAGTCCAAAGCAGAAGGCCTGAGAACATGGTGGGGGGAGGGAGACTGGCTCAAGCTCTGGAGCCCAAAGGCACACATGCACTCACCCCCACCCCACCCACACCCACTGGAGAGTGAACCCAGGGCCTGGTGCGTGCTGGGCACATAAGTGCCCGACCACTGAGCTACATCCCAGCCCATTCTAATTTTATTTTGAGAAAGGTTCTTCATTAGTTGCCTAGGCTGACCTCAAACTTTTGATTTTCTTGCTTCATTTTTTCTAGTAGCTGGGATTATAGACATGTACTACAATGTCTGGTGCTAAACTCTCTTACTATAATTATTTATACATTCTTTGGATCTTTTATGTATACAGTTGCATCCACAGATAATGGAAGTTTAATGTCTGTGTTTCCAGTTCTTATACACTTAGGTCTTTTATTCATTTTGCCTTATTCCAGGGACTAGGACCTAATGTAATGTTGGATAAAAGTAACGGTACCTGGCATCTTATCTTGTTTCTTACCAATGGGAAAACTTTGTATAAGATTGGAATTATTCTTTTCTTGAATAATTGGCTAAACTTGCGGGTGAAGTCATATAAGTCTAAGGTAGAAAAAAAATTTTGACTGTTGATTCATTTTTTTAATGCATGTAGGATGATTCATGTTTTTGGTTTCTTCTTGATCAGTTTTGGTAAGTTTTTTATAGAATTTTTCCAATTGGTTTAAATATTCAAATTTATTGACATTCCTTTATTTTCAATTTTCTATAAAATTATTCATTATTCTCATTCTGAGTGAAGGAGATGTTGATTTAACATAATGCTTAACACTTGGAGACAGTTCTAAATAAAGAAGGGTTATATTCTGATTTTTTTTTTTTTTTTTTTTTTTTTTTGTGGTAGCGGGGATTGAACCCAGGGGCGTTCTACCTCCATGCTACACCCCCGGCCCTATTTTTTATACTTTATTTTGAAACCGGGTCTCACAAAGTTGCGGAGAGCCTCACTAAGTAGAGAGAGAGAGACAGGGGGGGAGAGAGAGAGAGAGAGAGAGCGCGCTGAGGCTGGCTGCGAACCCGGATCCTCCGGTCTCCGCCTCCCAAAGTACTAGGATTACAAGCGTGCGCCACCACGCCCAGCCTGATTTTTTTATAGTAGGCATCTCTCCTGGTTAATAAAGGAGAGGGAGGGCAGAAATGTTTATCTAGGTTAAGTAGCAAGACTTACACATAGAATCATCTTATTTTATATTCAACTGGGGGAGAGCAATGACAAACATTTATCTTTCTCTTTTGATAGTTCAGTGCTGTATTCTGGAAAAAATGTTTAGTTTCATAACTAAAATGTTCTTCCTATGCTGAATGGTTGTAGAGCACTTCTAAATATAATAGTGTTGAGAGCTTTATTATGCTGAGAAATCAGATGACATTTAAATCATAAATAATGACTTCTGATTGGTAAAGACCAATACTGGGTTTAAAGTAAACTTATGCAATATGTATTTGTGCGTCTGTCTGCTTGTTTTATGCTTTTTAAATTGATACTACTGGAACATCATTTACATAAATATGAAGTACATACATTTTAGGAATATTTGACGAATTTTGATAAATGGTATATATACCAGTGTAACTGCTACCTCAATTCAGATATAAAACATTTTCATCACCCAGAAATTCCTTTATGACTCTTTATAATCAATCCCATTCCATCTACTCTCCAGGCTACTCATAATCTGCTTTCTAGATTAGTTTTGTTTATTCTAACATTCTATAAATTAGTTTTGTTTATATTTCATATAACCCAATATATATATTTTTATTTGTATGGCTTTTGTTTTCTGCTTTTTTTTTTTTTTGCGGTACCGGGGATTGAACCCAGGGGCGTTCTACCTCCGAGGTACACCCCCGGCCCTATTTTTTTATACTTTATTTTGAAAACAGGTCTCACGAAGTTGCGGAGGGCCTCACTGATTAGCTGAGGCTGGCTGTGAACTGGCAATCCTCCTGTCTCCGCCTCCCAAGTACTGGGATTACAAGCATGCGCCACCACGCCTGGCTGGATCTGTTTTCTATTTGTTGATTTTCTTTCCTGGTTATAGTTCTTGGGTTTTGCCTCTTGTATGCTTCATTTTTGAATGTCTAGATTTTGTTGAATTATAACAGTGTTGATGTTTGTTTTGAGAGGAAGTTACTTTTTTTTCCAAATGAACTTGGTTCTTTTGACCTTTATGTTTAAGCTTTATTAGAGTTAATCCAAAATAGCAATCAGGAAGCTTGCTATGAAGGACCAAGTAGGGAATACTTCAGGCTTTGTAGGCTGTATGGTCTTTTGCAGCTCATTGAGTGCTGCTATAGTGCAAGGGCAGCCACAGACGATGTATGGGAACAAATGGCCGTGGCTGTGTTCCAGTAAAAAGTAAAAAAACACAAAGAGAGTCAGGGGGAGGTGTGTGTAGCCCACAGACTATAGTTTGCTGACCCAGGTCTAGAAAAGCATTTACTTTAAGCCTAGTTTAGCCCTACTAATAAAGTGTGACCTCTCTAGGGACTCTGCTCAGTGCCCTCAATGATCACTCAGGTCTCTTCACTCTGGCTAGCACTCAAAACGCAAACATCTCCCAGCCCTCTGTGAACTGTGGGATTTGATAATGTTGTAGATTCTCAATAGCTATTCCCAACAACAGTGGTTGGCTTTCTTTATTCATTGTTATTTTCCCACCCCATAGCTGTCTACCCTGGAGAGCAAAAACTTAATTACGCTTCCAAGTTCCAGAGCCCTATCAGATACCCTGTTTCCAACAGGAGACATGTCTCAACTCTTCCTGCTTTCTGAGATTTTCTAAAAAACTCATTCTTGTCATTCCTTTTCCTACCCTTCCTACTTTTCAGAGAAATGTTTCCCCCACCAAGGTTTAGAATATAAAAAATATTTTGTGACATAAATTCTCCTTCAAGGAATAACCAAGGCTATTAATAATGCATATGCTAAGTGGTAGAATTTTTTTAAAGATAGTCTTTCTTCTCCAAGTTGAATATTCCTTTTTCTGGTTTTCCTAATTATAAATGTCTATTCTTAGAGATTTGTGCCAAAGATATTGGCAGCATCTATATCAGTTCCTTTTATTTTATGGCAGAAAGTGAATGAAGGAGGAGTGTTCTGGGGAAACAATTGCTCATTTTGTTTTTCTGAAGTTATTCTTATTTGCATTTTATCTCAGTCTGTTTTTCTTGGCTTTACTTCCATTGGCAATCCTCTTCCTTTTTATTTTTCTTTACATTCAAAAGATTTTACTTCTGTTACATTTTTTATTAAAACTTAATCTGCACAATATAGGGCTTTTGGTTTAAAACTCCTAGATGAAAACATGTTAAAAATTGTCCCTACACTTTAGATTCTGTTGGTGTCTTGGGTGAAGTGAAGAAAAGAATGAAGAGGGCGTTGCTCTGTTGGACTGCCCTCTGGGAACCTTCTCTGTAACTATAAAAGCTCTCGTTCTTTTCTAGGAGTCCAACGTGCTGATTGCTGCTAACAGTCAGGGTACAATTAAGGTAAGCTATTTTATGCATCTCCCATTTTAAACTCAGATCTGTTTTTAGACTGTAATAGGATCGTGGAAATAGACAATTGTATTGAGCCTTAGAGGTCTTTCCAGATTATGGGCCTCTGTCTCCTTGTACATGACTTGATTGAAGGGGAAAGAAATGGCAGCTTGCATCCATGGAGAAGATGATAGTACTTGATGAGGCTGGATGGCTGCTGGATGGATTGATAGCTGGTCAGATTGAAAAGCAGATGAAGACTGTTGAGCAGTCACTGTGGGCCAGACACATTTAGTTTAGCTAGCCCACGGGCCTTCAGGGGACAGCCAGGATACAGCAGAAGGTGCTTGTGCGTTCACTTTTCCTCGTGTTTCTCTTCCTTCTCTTCCTGACAAGTAGGATTTCCTCACTTGCCAAGATGGGAGTTAGGGATAAGGGGGGGAAGTTTTAGTGTTTACTGAAAATTGATCATGTGATCATGCCATTATACTATGAAAGCTTGAATGTTTCTTGACACAGACTGTCACAAATTCATACATAATTTTCCACGTATTTTCTTCTTTCTTAGGAGCTCAAGGAAATAATACATTGTATAAATAAATCCTGAGCTCAGCAGTGAACTTTCTAAACAGAACACCATTTGGAGGTTTTTAGTACAAGGGTTTGATTAGCTTATGTTCCAGGAGTACCTTTTCTTTCCACATATTCTTCCTGGAATCTCAGGAAATATGTATATTTTTTATTTATTCATTTATTTTTTACAGTATGTGTCTGTTTTACCTACCAGCGGCATTAATTTTGCTGTGACTTCTTTTACCTCACCCTAAGTGGAGCAGGACCCAGCCACAAGGGAGCAAATCTAATCCTGATAAGTCCTGTGGAGATGCAGTGGGCAAAGGCAGAGAGAACTGCACTGATGGCTGGGTCACACTGACTCACATGGTAGTCTCCTTCCTTAGGCAGCTAGTTTCTCCACATGGAGAGTCTCTCTTAACACAGGAACCGTGAACAGCTGATATCAAAACTAGGCTTTTGAACTGATCAACATTTGTGGTGTTGGTAAGATGGTAGAAGGTCCTTGAAGCTTGGTGTTAAGTGACCCCCTGTAGTCTCTCAGTCTCTCTTTATCATCGTCTCATAGCAAGGCATGAATTGAAAACTGTACTCTTTATTCCCCAAGTTCGGCCTTTAGAGCAATTGGAATTACTAGTATCCCTGCAGTAACTAAACGCTACATTGGTACTGATAGAATCTCACTGCCAAATCTAAGCATTGACCTCTTATGTTAAGTGGCCTGCTTGCCTAATACAAAGACAAAAAGTGCTGTGGAACTGGGCGTGGTGGCGCACGCTTATTATCCCAGTACTTGTGAGGCTGAGACGGGAGGATTGTGGGTCCGCGGCCAGACTCAGCAACTTAGTGAGGTCCTCCTCATCTTAGTGAGACCCTGTTTCAAAATAGAAAGTAAAATAGGGCTGGGGTGTAGCTCAGAGGTAGAATGCCCCTGGGTTCCATCCCCAGTATCGCCAAAAAAAAAATTGCTGTGAAAGCACAAGTCAAGCCCTAAGAGTAGAAGAGACAAGTTTGTACCGTTAAATCTTTGCCAGCTAGAATTGCATTCTTGACATAACATAATCCTTTTTGACAGTGTCTCATAATTATCCTCATGTTCTCTGACTCTTAGCTATTTGCTTCCTCTTTTTCTTATCTTTAGTTTTAGCAATATCATGACTTGTTTTTATGACAAGGTACTACTTTAGCACTAAAAGCTAACAAATATTTTGACACCAGATGATTGACCAGAAAATGAAAGAAGCAGTAAGAAAAGGCAAAATTTTATATAGTATCTATCTTGATCACTAGTGTTTGGTCAGTGTTTATCAATAGAAGAAATAAATAGATTAAAACCCTAAACGGTAGTATTTACATTTTCTTTAGAATGTGTAAAGAAACCAAAAGGTATTCCATAAATGTTATATCCATGCTATGTATCAGTCAGTTCATTTATCCATATATATTATGTGGTTTCCTGTGAAAGCTCTGTGAAGATAACTAATCTGAAAGAGTTCATACAGTGGTTGAATTCAAAGTAAGAAAAGATTAATACTCAGTCCCCTCAAATTCTTTGGCAATATGCCAGTCGGTAGACATTTTTGCTTGCTTTTCCTTTGGTAAAGATTCACTAAACTCTTTTTATCCTTTAAGACTATTTTATAGAACTCATCCTTTTTTTCCCACTCAGGTGCTAGAGTTGGTATGAAGGGTTTACTGAAGTCCACTGCGCTTCATCCTGCCTAACTACATCTGCAGCTGACGATGAGAGAAGAAACAGAGGTGTCATGTGATGCCGCTCCCCAAAGTCCTCATGGGTTTTGGATTCCTTTGAGTACTTTCTTTCTTTTTTCCTCCTTTTTGACCTTTGGGACATTGGGAATACCCAGCGAACTCTCCACCATCAATGTAACTCCACGGACTTTGCTGCTGTTGGTGGTGTGGTGATCTAATTTTTGTGATAGGGAAACAAATTCTTTTGAATAAAAATAAATAACAAAAAAATAATAAAAGTTTATTGAGCCACGGCTGAACTGGAAAGTTTTTGTGAATTATAGCAAGAAAATACTCTTTCCAAGAAGTTGCACACATGAACTATAGAATAATATACCGGTGAATAATTTTAAGGTCCATGTTTTCCAACCTTAGAAATACACATATCAGCATAAACAACATATACAGTATATGGGTTCCTTCCAGTGAATTTAATGTTTACAGTAGAAAAAGTTACAGCATCTGGTTCTACCTTTTAAGTGTCACATATACATGCCATAAGCCCTGAATATGGATCAGATCAACTTATTTTATAAAAATCAGAGCTATCAGATAGGCACAGCTATACCATGTGGGGCTGAAAGCAACTTGGATCAGAGGTCAGCTGACTTTTTCTGCAAAGGGTAAGGTGGTGAATATTTTAGGCTTTGCAAGGCTGTGTATGGTCTCTGTTGCAGCGACTCCTCTGGCGGGCAGTGGGAAAGCAGCCCCAGATAGCACAGGGCGTGGCTGGGAAATAGGGGGAGGGGCAAACTTTGTCTACAGATCCTGGTTTACTGGCCCCAGACATAGAGGGAAAGGGTTTCAAGCCCTGTTACTCAAATTCCCAAGCCATGTAATCTTCTAGATTGTCTAGCTAACTATAAATCATTGTCAAATTGTAAAAGGAGAGAAGTTAGTAGGACAGCGGGTCTAGCATGGTGACGCACGCTTGTAATCTCAGTACTTGGGAGGCTGAGACGGGAGGATGCGGGTTCGTGGCCAGCCTCTGCTACTTAGTGAGGCCCTCCGCAACTTAGTGAGACCCTGTTTCAAAATAAAGAATAAAAAATAGGGCTGGAGTGTAGCTCGGAGGTATAACGCCCCAGGTTCGATCCCCAGTACCTCAAAAAAAAAAGCAACCTAAAGAACTACTTTGAAAATCTGAACACTTTTCAGCCAAAGATAGCAGCAAAACTGTACTCCACACATGTTACTAAACACTTGGAAAAGGTTGGTTGAATAAAGATGTGCATGATGAGGGTAATCAGAATATCCCACTATATCCCTTGACTTAAAATTACTAAAACATCGTTTCCAAGATTAATCACTGCCCTTTTGTAAATAAGTAGAAAGAATATTCAATGCTGATTCTTCACTTAAGGAACCTCACTTAGGGATAGGATATATGTCCTGAAAACCATCAAAATAGGAAGCAGACAATGAATGCCTCTTTCAGCACATTTAAATAGAAGCAAATTGTTAGGATTTTTCAGTTTGGCCTCACTTTTTGTTTTATTTCAAGCTGTCTACATTGTTAATTTTCATATGTTTGGAAGATACAATAAGATACATTTAGTTATCAAAGAAACTCAGTTTTTTAATAAATTATTTTAAGGCAGTGCTTCATTCAAATTTTGTTTCTAACTAAATTTTTCTTGTAAATAATGAAAAACTTAAAATTTGAGTTAATCTCTGCAAGATACCAAGATCAAACTAATACAACTACTCTTTTTAAAAAACAATATTTTATTTATTCATTTATTTGTGGTACTGGGGATTGAATCCAGGGGCATTCTACCTCTAAGCTACACCCCCAGCACTATTTTATTTATTTATTTTTGAAACAGGGTCTCACTAAATTGCCGGGGCTGGCAGTGAACCTGCAATCCTTCTGTCTCAGCCTCCCAAGTACTGGGATTACAGGTGTGCGCCACCTTGCCCAGCTATAACACAGTATTTAAATAATGATCAGAGATAAATGTCCATTTTAACACCAAAAATACTTGGGAATCTCATGACCAAAATGTTCTTGAGTTACTTGTAGGCATCACTTGTCTAAATTAAGCAAACCTTGAAGCTCTCCAGCCCTGGTTCTAAATATAAAGGTAATTGATCATTGCCCTTAATGTAATTATGGAAATGTAACTGGGATTAATGGGAAACTTCTGCTTACCCTGAGCCTATTATGTTACATGGCTGACATTAGCCCCTCTAATAGCACCCTGTAGCTCCTCCCAGAGCAATGAGCTATCAGTGCATATGTGGTTTCTGGTTAATGTGTTAAGCACTTTGAGACTTTTGAACTGAAGAGAAAACCATAGTGCTATTCTAGAAATATTTATCAAGGTCTCACTTTGTGTTAGGAACTGTACTCCATACTAGGGATAGATACAAAATAAAAGTGTGGCTCATGTCCTCTAGAAGTTCATTGTCCAGTGGGAGAGAGAGGTGAGTACACAGGTATGGTAAGTACCATGGTAGATACACGCTTTCGGTCGACATTGGGAAAACAGACTAGAGTGGTGAGAGATGAAGGGCTGGGAGTGGAGCTAGTTGTCAGGAACTTTTTTCTTCAGGAGGTAACATCTCAGGCTGAGTTTTGAAAAGCAAATAAGCTAGAGGAGGCAAAGGGATGTTCAAGACTAAAACAACCCTTTGAGTAGCTGTCATGGTCAAAACTGAGACAATTGAGCAACAAAATAAAGTAGTATTAGATTATAGTCTAAACTATAAATATCCATGAAGCCATACTGCTATAAATAACGGATAGGATAAATAGATGGAGGAGAAGAGACAGTTTTCTGTGCAAACTTCTAAATGATTTATGTAGATACTCCAGCCTTGAGATCAAGCATAACCCTACTCCATAAGTATGGGCTGTGCATAATGACTTCCTCCCAAAGAGTACACTAAGGAATAGGGAGAGAAGAGTAACTCTACAGTGGAGTAACTTCAGACACTGCCTTGGCCGCGTGACCAAGGTCAACACTAAAAGTGATGTCATGTTGATAGTATATACTGTTGATAAGACTGTAATGGAAATGGTACTTAAACATTGTGGTCTTTTTTTAAAAAGTAATCCCATAACTCCAGGCTAAATGAGAAAAACAGACAAATCCCTCTTGAAGGACATCCTCCTAAACTACCTGACCAGCACTCCAAAACTGTCAGTGTCAAAAAATAAAGCCTAAAGGAGCTGTCCCAGCCATGAGCAGCCTAAGGAGACGTGACTAAATGCCCTGTGCTTTCCTGGGTGGGATTCTGAAGCAGAAAAGAACATTACATAATAACAAAGGAAATCCAACTAAAATATGGACTTCAGTTGATATTAATGTTTCAGTATTGATCCACTAATTGCATACTATGTACCGTATTAATAAGGGGAATTGGGTGAGGGGTATAAGGGAGGTCTACTGTCTTTGCAGTTTGTCTATAAGTCTAAAGAACAAACTTCCAAAATAAGCTTATCAAAAATGTATAATTTTAAAAACATGAAGCTAGATAAGTATATAGAAAGCAGAGTGCAGGATAGAGCAATGGAAGTTCAAGCTGGAGGAGTACAGAAAATCACAGTGATCTTTTCCAGCTGTCACCAAAAAATAAATAAATAAATAAAAGAGGCAAAGGATAAGGAATTTAGAGGAGATCAACATTCCATTCTCAACTTTATCACTAAGAAGTTGTATAGTTTTGTAAAGGTGGTGGTCTCTTCACTCCTTATTTCCCTCTAAATTGTACTTCCTGAGAACGAAACTAAAATAAAATTTGGAAATATTAATAAATGAGATTTTACTACACGAAGTCCGTAGTCATTCTTGTGATTGAGTCACTCAGACATGATTGCCTGTAAGTGCTTATTATTTTTACCCAGCATCATTACAGCTTCTCAACATGCGGATCAAGAAACCTTTCCATTTGTGGAGCAGGGCAAGGTGGTGCATGCCTCTAATCCCAGTACTTGGGAGGCTGAGACAAGACTGCAGATCAAAGGCCAGCCTCAGCAACTTAGCAAGATCCCATTTTAAAAATTTAAAAAGGGGGAGGGATTAGGGGTGTAGCTTGGAGGTATAATGCCCCAGAATTCATTTCCTATTACCAATAAATAAATCTTTCCATTTGTGTATGGCTTTAGTCTGCTCTTATCTATGAGTCATTTGTCCCTTATCAGTTTCAGAAGCAAACTCCATAGTGCCCAAACCCTGAAAGTGATTTTGTGTTGGAATTGCATGGGGATTCTCACGAATTCCAGCTTCAAGTTCCCAAGGGTAATAGCGGTCCAGGTTAACCAAGCACTGTGTGAAATTCTTGCAGTCTCAAGATTTTTTGGATTTCCCTATATGAACTGACTTTTGTGTTACCATTAATGCTAATCTGTGACAAGAGGTTTAGGAGCTCTTTGAAAGAGCCACATAATACTTTTAGGATTTTCAAGAGGAAGAACCGAGGGAAACACAAGTAATTAATTGTATAGTCAAAATGTAAAAGTCCACCCTTAGTTTTAGACAACTAAAAGAATGTTTTATCCCAGAGACAGACGAGTGTGGTTCAATGGAACAGCAGCCTAGTAATTCATCCCACCCCCTTGGTGGGTACCAGTGGTCCACAGATGTGGACAGTTGGTGGGTTCCTTCGTTCAACAAAAATGGTAGTGCCTACTATGTGGTAGTCTCTTGTAGGCCAGCAGTCAGTAGACTTTTTCAGTAAAGGGCCAAATGTCAAATATTTTAGGCTTTGTGGGCCAGAGCCTCCATCACAGCTACTTAACTCTGCCATTGTGGCATGAGAGAGCAGCCCTAGACAAAATGGAAACCAATGAGCACGGCTGTGTTCCAACAAAACCACTGAAATTTGAATTTCATTGAACTGTCATGTGTCACAAGATTTTTTTTAATTATTTTTCAAAATCTAACAATATAAAAACCATTTGTCACTCAGGAGACATACAAAAGAAAAAGGCCACAACTGTATTTGCTAAACCCTATTCTAGGTGCCAAGCGTGCAGCAGTGCCAGGAAAAAAAGAAAGAAAAATCCGATCTCTGTTGAGCTTGCATGCATTCTTTTAGGCAAAAGTATTTCTGCAAAAATGGCATTCTCTTTCCATAATGGTGTGTCTGACACAGGAGCCTGGAAGGCCGTCTTGGAGGACAAGCTACCTCGTTTTGGTTGCGTTTCATGGCAGTTTGCACGGGAGTACACAAGCAGCGTCAATACACCTTGACATGTGCACTGCCACAGAACCCAGGCACTCTTCCTGCCAGTGCTCAGGAGACAGTGAGACGCGTTACTACTTGCGTGGTCTATGAAGGTCTGCACAGTACTATGCCCACCAATGGCCCTCAGAGTTTGGGGTATGAGAGTATTTTCACTGAATATATTGAAAGATTGTTGCCTGCGGTGGCCTGTGAAGAGGGTGGAAGCAGAGAATATCTTGCACGGCTGGCTTATCCCCTTCACTTTTCTTTCCGGTTCTTTCACCCTACGCTGCTGAGATTTCCTTTCTGAATATGAAAGAAAATTCTCAGCCTCCAAGCACTGACATGAAAACTCAGAACCTGATGTTTTCTTGGAATGACTGAGTCTCATAAAACATTCCTATTTATTTTATGATAACATTTGTACTCCGGCTAATTTTGCAGGGTTAACTTTTGGGGAAAAAATCAACAAAATTTACTTTTCTCCTAAATCAGCCACTGTTAAAGATTAACCCATTTTCCCAAAATTTTTTAATATTTAAAGACCAAACTCTGGTCGGTGTTTATACTACAAGAACGTCCACCCTACCGCTTCCCAAATGCGGCCTGACCAGTCCCAGGGGAGGGTGTTCATGAGCTCAGTGGTTCACTGGTGAAAGGGGCTTCTCTTCTGAGAACTTCTGGGTTGCAGTGCTCTGTGCTATTGCGAAGCTTTTCGGTAGAGTTTCAGTAATATATCTTCTCTGGAAAGGCCTCTGGCGCTCTTGGAAATTAAAGTCACTCCATGAATACAGGGTAATATTAGCATATGTGTATTAAAAATTTAATCACTCCCTTTCAATTTTTTTCCATGATGAATAAAGCATAAAAGTTGAAAAAAAAAGTGGAAGGTCAAAATTTAGAAGATTAACTGTTCTGGAAGTTTCAACAGGTCTATTAAATGGCTCTATTCCCTGTGCCCTCTGAACATGACATCTATCTATTTCTGTGTGCTCTGACCTGACAAAGGCCACCATCACACTTTGATGGAATCCTGGCTTGGGAAAATGCCCCAGATGAAGTTTCTGGCATTTCTTCCAAACACACACCCAGTGCATTCTATTACTGGAGAGCAGGGTTAGGGGGCTACTGGCTAAACAGCAGCATTTCCTATGCTGGTCCTCCTGCGCACAGGTATAAAGACCAGAGTAGGAAGGGCATTTGTGACTGTAAGGAAGAGGAGATCGGTTGCCAGGGAAACCGTTGATAGCAATCCCATCCCTGGAGCCACAAGTGGAAACCAACGATGCTTCCAGGTGTTCAATCCCTGGGAGGTTTTCATCTTCCAGCATCTACCTCCCTCTCGTCATCTGATTGCATTGTAACAAATCTGTGTGGCAGGAAAGCAATGTCCCCTCCCTCCTTCTCACCAGCTCTTCTTGGTACGTCAGGGCAGGCAGTTTAGTAACGTTAAGTGTTTACTTAACTTCATGTTTATTTCTCCATCGTCTGAGAATCTCAAGGGGACCTTAACATGAGTTTCATCTCTCCTGTGGAGCTGAGGGAAGGGAAAGTAGGGCTAGGGATTTGGACAGAAATATAGCCCTCAGAACTTCCATCTCAGTACATTTTAGTAACTAATTCCCATCGTGGAGCTGGGTGTGGTGGCACACACCTGTAATCCCAGTACTCAGGAGGCTGAGACAGGAAGATCACAGGTTCGAGGCCAGCCTCAGCAACTTAACAAGACCCTGTTTTTTCAAAACAAACAAACAAACAAAAAAGGGCTGGGGGTGCAGCTCAGAGGTAGGATGTTCCTGGGTTCAATCTCCAGTGCCATTAAAAAAAAAAGCTTATCGTGGCCATGGACATGATCTGCCTCATACGGGTGCACTGTGGCCAAGGTAGTCAACTACCTGCCACCCTGCGAATAGCAGAAGTGAGCACTGTAGATGTCCATGGAGTGGAGGCGCTGCTCACAGCCTCAGTAGTCCCAAGCCTTCTATCAAAGATTGTGGAAGCTTTCTTCAAGCTGACTGGCACGGACCAGAACAGATGAAAATCATGCCGTAGACTTGGTAAGCTCTGTCCCACCAATCCCGAGGACTACCCAAGCCTGAGTTAAGGGAAGGGTGGTAGGATGGCGGGGACAGGCTACTGCTCAAGTCCTAGCAGCAGCTACTCAGTTTGGGGATAATCTAGAGAAAGACAAGAACAAAAAGCAGCAATTATAGGCAGCTGTGTCGGCCTCTACTAAAAGGAATAAGTCCTGCTTTGGCCCAACTATGACCATGACAAAGGGGAAAGAGAAAACTCTACTACAAAATGTCAAAGCGCCAGAGGACTGTCGAAAGAAATTCTGAGAATGTAGAGATTGCAGAGACCAGACAGTCAGAAAAGCCGAGCAAGTTGAAACTCGGCTGGGGAATACTTGGCAAATGACTCAAAACTGACGACTTGAGTCTCAGAGGTGGGAACTGGTGGCCATCTGTCAGTGATGGTCTGCCTAATCTGTCCTTGCCTTTTCTGGTAGATAATGGTGCAGTTTCCTCCACAAATTCCCACTTTCCATCTGGAACAGGTCGGTACAGGTGGTTGGCATTTCAGGTAAGCCCTCTCCTCGCTCCTCTTCTTCTGGGATCCCCAGGCAGGAGGTGCTGTTACAATGACACGTGAGTTCTTACGTTCTCCTAATCCTCCTGTAAACCTGCTGGGGAAGAGACCTGCTGGGCAAGTGAAAGTCTACCCTACTCTGGAGTCCAGAGAGAGAGTTGGTAGAGCTGCCCCAAGACAGGGCACCTAAACTGATTACTATGGACCTTCTGGAATAAAAGGGACAGGAGCAGAGTGTTAGTCTCACACTACGCTGGCAAAACACCCTGAGTGCAGGCCTCTGGTCCCTGGGAAATAAGAATACTGCTTTAATTCAAAATAGAGGACCAATCAAAACAGCTCACAAGAAAGATAAGCTGTGGCCTGGGTAAGACAATCTCCCATGTTAATAGCTCAATTAGAAGGGATAAAGCTGGCTAGCTATGCAAGAATTAGGAGGACAGGGGATAATTAAAAAGGGACATTCACCCTTGAAATATTACCATACAGTAAAGAAAGAAGGTAAATTTCATACATAGATTTGTACAAGGTGTTAGAGAAATAAATATTCTTGTTATCCCATTAGCTCCTGGAGTCACTACCTGCCAGGATTCTGATTCTGGATTTTTATCTACAAAAGAACTTCTCTGCAGTCGATCTCGGTTCTGCTTTTTCCCCTGTCCCTCTAACGGACGAGTCTAAATTTCTGTTTGCTTTTGCTTATGAAAGAGCTCAATATTTGTAGTAAAGGATTCCTCAAGAGTTTCAAGGCTCCCCTACTATTTTCTTTAGTCGTTTATAGGAAATTTGTCTCACCAGACGCATCTATGATTACATGGCATTTACGTACCTCGGCCTGCTGGTAGCCTCAGACACTAAAGAGCAGCACGCAACGGCTGCTTTGGCCTTCCTGCGATTCCTCGCTTCCCGGGGTCATAAAGCCTCATTAGACAAATTGCAGCATGGCCAGGCCGAAGTAAAATAAGTGTCACATTGTAGGAGTAGGCCGATTTTGCATATAAAATGGCCCCCTACAGAAAGCAATTTAGATAATTCAGGGGGATTGGTAGGGTATTAAGCAATGGTTCCCAGTTTTATTTTTTTTGTGAGTTTATTTTTCCCCCCTTGGGGATTGAACCCAGGGCCTGGTGCATGCCAGGCAAGCTCTCTGCCACTGAGCTCTGGCCCCAGCACCGGCGCCCAGCTTTTGCCAAGTGTGTGAAACTCCCACAATCTCCAACAAGCAACTGCATAGCTTTCCAGTATGATTGGTCTGGTCCTTAGACTCTGAAGAGGCATTTGAACAATTGAAGCTGGGCATCGTCTCTCCCCCAGCTTTGGGGATTCCAAATTTTGAAAAACACTTCTACTTATTTTGTCATAAACACAGAGGTGCTGCTAGTGGAGTAGTGCTTTAGCAGGGATTGGCTGATTAAACCAGTAGATTATTCCTTGGTTCTAGAGGCCAATGTGCTAGGTACACCGGGGTGCCTGTGAGCAAGAGCACACATTGCAAAGGCCCGCACTCTTACCTCGGTCACTTGACTTCTTTCCATGCCCAAGTGCTATGACAGCATCATTGCAGCCATCCATACCCCAGAGATTGTCAGTGCACTGTTAAACTATGAGCAATCATTGCTTTCTAATCCTAGTATTGTGCTTGGGAGGTACAATCTCCTGGTGCCCTCTTACCAGACCCTGATTAAATAGATGATCCTGGTTGTGCAATGGTAACAGGCTCTGACCTGATTTATGAGACGTGCCAAGTCAAAAACGCAGATTTGATCATATTTACTGATGGATCATGCTCCCAGATAAGAATGGCCAGCTTGGGCTTCCTCTGCTGTGGCGGCTTCTTGGGACATACTAGAGGCTTGTGTTTCATCTGGAATTAAGTGGGTGCAAGCAGTGAGTAAACGGAAGTTACTAGTCGGGTGTGTTGGCGCACGCCTATAATCCCAGTACTTGAGAGGCTGAGACAGGAGGATCACAGGTTGGAGGACAGCCTTGGCAACTTGGTGAGACTCTCAGCAACCTAGGAAGACCCTGTTTCAAAATAAAAAATAAAAAGGGCTGCAGGTGTAGCTTGGAGGTGGAATACCCCGGGTTCAATCCCCAGTAACACACATAGACACACACACACACACATACACACACACACACACACACACACACACACACACACAGAGTTACTAGCCCTGCAATTCTTGATTCTGGATTTAGATAGGTAAATGAGAGAGAGAGAGAGAGATAGGAAATATGTGTTTGTTGTGTCTGTCATGCAATAGAGAAAACAATTTTTTAATAGAGGACTCTTGGACTTCAATGAGAACTAAAAATATCTCCTGTCAAATTGACAGCTGGTTTGTTAGGGGCTTTGCAACTGCCTGCTCAGATATGGGGGGTCCATTTTGCTAACAGAACATCTATAAAAGCTGCCTTCAAAACATGGCCGTCTCTGAACTTAAAAGGCCCACTTTTAATACAGCAGAGAACATTTGATCATTGGCAAAATAAAAACATGCTTTGCAAAAGGAAATCAGCGAAAGGATTGTAGAAGGGGCTGAAAGAAGTTTGACTAGGCAGGCCATGGGAATTCCCTAAGCAACAAATTCCTATGCCACAGTCCCCATATGCTTGGTTGGGAATGTGTCATTGACAAAATTACCTGGATAAAGAGGGATTTTGAAGACCCTAAACTCTGATTATACCTACGGAAATGGTAAAATTATTAAAAAAAAAACACACACAAGAGATGTGCTATTTGTCAGCAGAATTCTTTGCAGGTGGTTTCTAAGGCAAGGCCAGGACTTTCCTCCCTGAAATCAAATGCCAGGGACCTGTTGCATTTGATTTCACAGAAAGAGTGAATTCGGCAGGTCAGAGATGTGGCCTGCGCGTGGTGCTTGTGGTGTCTGCAGGCACGAAGGCTTTGCCTCCTCAGAAGAATGCTGGGGCGGCGGGAAATGCTCTCCTACTTTAGGGAGTTAGATTAGAGACAAGCAGGGCAGGGGAAGGAATGGGACAGAGGGTCCTGCCAGCCCTCATGAGAAGAGGGAAGGAGATTCCCCGCCCCGCCCAGTGGCAATTGCCATTGTAGACCCCCCCCCTTAGATAGATAGACCAGTAGATTATTCTGAATCAGAGGAAATCATTTTATTTCTACTATTGTCTGGGAATTATGCACATGCTTGCAGATTCCTAAAAGCCTCAGCCTTCTGGACAATTAGAGCAAATGAATCAAACTCACTAAATAAACAAATAAATAAGAATGAAAACAAAATTAGAATGAGCCCTGCGAGCAAACAGAACTCTCTCTGTTAATGTCTGGCAGGCCTCTGCATTTGGATCTGAGGCCATAGTCTGTGCCCGATTTAACTGAATCCTCTCACAATTTTGTTCAGGACTTAAAAGGCTTCTCTCTTCGCTGAGTCTTAAATTCATACATCACAAAGATCTGGAGGAAGTCGGCCACACCTGCAACTGGGAGGTTTCATCCACATAAAAGTGTTCTGGAGGAAAGATGGCTGTCGCCGTGCTGTGAGGGGCCCTTTCAAGTGCTGCCGATGACCAGCGTTCAGCTCTCAGAGTGGAAGAGGAACCCGGAGAGTCACGCTTCCCGTGTGAAGCCGGCGCAGCAGGGGGACTGGACCGTGGTCCCCACAAAGGACCTGAAACTGAAGTTTCCACAGTAACTGACATTGAACTCCACTGGAAAGGAACATTCTGTGAGCCGTCTTACTGTTCCCATAGGCTGCGCGGCCATCCCACGACCAGTTACCATGAGGATCACATTTATTAGGGAACAGTAAATCTGTTCACTTTCCTCTATGCACTCCCAGGGATGTCCCCAGGACCACGCATTTCCGGTCAGCTCTAAATTGCACTCCCAGCATCTACATGGTCAGGACTTACAAGTCCCATGGGCTGATGTTAGCAGAGGACGATGGAGCCCATCTTCACTCGTACTTTTGGATAATAGCAAAGTAAAATTAATCAACATGCCTCTAAGCACTTGAGCTCTAAGGTTGATGCAAAAGTGTTAACTGGTTTGACTGGAAGAGGGATGGAGAGGAGGAAGGCTTTTAACTAATAATAGAAACTGCAAAAGACAGGTCTAATGACGTGAGGTTAACATCGCGCCCCTAGCCTGCCCTTCAGAGGGGAAGGCCTTGCGTTTGCATAATATTTATTGAGCTTACCTACACACGCAGCACTGTGCTGAATCCTTTACATGTATTATTTCATTTAATTTCCCCAAACCCACCGATAAAGTAGATGTGTTCAGTATGCGAAGCCTACATAAGTTGAACAATGTGCAAATGGGTTATGTTCCATTCTCCACAGGTATGCTGAACTAGCACGTAAAAAAAACCCGTGAATAACCTGCTGTCATTCTAAGGAGAAGCTACGTCAGCTTGACCCCCAAGTACAAATGCATAACTTGGCTGCACTGCCACATGTCTCTGAGAATTTCCCCTAAACAGGACCGTCCAGAAGGGAGATCAGTGTCCTCCAAGCCTCGCTTCCCACATGGGATCCAGTTAAACCCGGTTAAATGAGCTCAAGCCTCTGGAACCTGCAGCTCCAACCCTACCTGCTTAAATGCTTTGATGTCTTTAATCCCAGTACTTGGGAGGCTGAGACAGGAGGTTTGAAGGTTTGAGGCCAGCCTCAGCAACTTAGGTACTTTGTAAATAGAGACTTTTATGAATTTCTCACCCCACCAAACAAAGCAGGACCCTCCAGGTTCTACTTTCAGAAGCCATTCAAAAGCTCCCAGCCCTCACTGGGAATGAACCAGGCATTATGAGT